>ML809512.1:223216-241033 GCA_009831015.1 Picea engelmannii | reverse complement strand
CATGTATCAAACCATGTATCAACTGTGTACATTAACACCATACCATGTATCATACCATGTGCCAACCATGCACATCAACCGTGTACATCAACCATGTACATCAACAACATACCATATACCATAATATGTGTCAACCATGCACATCAACCATGTACATCAAGAATGTATCTCAAATATGTTGGAAATGTTTAACAGGTAGCATATGCTTGTCATTGATGGCAAGTACAGCAATGAAGATTGCATGAATATAGGAAGAATGTAACAGACGGGCACCAGAAGTATTTTGGGAAGAAGCTGTAGAGAAACCTCGATAAGATCAGAAGAGATAGTGCAGAGGATGTTTAGTATGTTTTATAGGCAGCGTAAGCTTGTCATTGATGGCAAGTACAACAGTAATGATGGCTTGAGTACAACAGCGATGATCAACAGGCAAAGAGAAGATAAGTCCAGGAAGATCGAATGATCGAAGGAAACACTTGCAAGTACAACAATGAAGATGGAAGGATCAGAGTGTGCATCGATGGACAAACAGGAGCAACTTAGGCTCAGGAGGAATTAGCGCAGAGTCAAAATTCTTCCAAGTAAAAGGGATGTGTAAGCTTGGAGGAGAAGCATCGTTGATCGTTGGATCCCATCCAAAATTCCCGACAGCATGAGGGTCGTCAGATCTGAATAAAAACAAGAAGAGCACGCGTGGAAGAGGAGGATAGATATCAAGCGTTAGATTTGAGTGCAGGATCCGACCACCATTGGATCGAGGAGAACCTGCATGTTCTTTAAAAGTGCAAGGAGTAGAGGGCTCACAAAATCCTGAAAGAAGGAAGACCGTCCATCTTCGGGTAGTACACATGGGGATAGATCGCCAATTCGCTGACTGGAGAGTCAAAGGAATGATGTTCCCTAACCTCTCGAAATCGCGATATCTGAAACTGCGATTTAATCTCGACCGTCAAATTAAGATTGAATCTGGACCGTCGAATCCAAGTCCTTGTCGGAGTTTCAAGGATCATGAGGTAAACATGTCAAATATTATTGACATCAGGAACCCCAAAATCGTGATGTGTGAAATCCCGACTGAACCTGAACCATCAGATCAAGATGTGATCTAGACCGTCAACCCAACTCACGACAGCAAACCACGTCAGCTAGGGACATGTGGAACAATTAGGTAATGACAAGTGTCAGACTGATTCAACATTTCAGGCACATGTAAGTCATGAATCAGAGTGACACATGGCAGTATTCAACATGTGTCAATCCATGTGTGATGTCAGCAGATGTACACCACTTCGGAGTTTCAGGGATCGCAACATGGAGAGGCAAGTAAATAGTGCAACAGAAATGTTGAAATCGCGATATGTGATATCACAACGTATTTGCAACCGTTAGATTAAGAAGTGATCTAGACCGTTGATCTGACTTCTTCACGAGGTTTCGTGGATTGGGATTTGGAAGTGACAAGAACATTCACCACAGGAATGTCGAAATCGCGATATGCTAAATCACGATGTAATCTGAGCCGTCAGATCAAGATTTGACCTGGACCGTTGATTCCAGTCAATGGAGAGGCATCAGGGATCGAGAGTTGGACATGTCTAATATTATTGACAACAAGAATGGAAATTTTGCGATATGCAAAATTGCGATACAATCGCAGCTGTAGAATCAAGCTCAGATTTGGACCGTTGATCTAACTCCATATCGGAGTTTCGGGGATCGCAACTTGGAGATATCAAAGAAACAATGCAACAAGAATGTCGATTTCGTGATATGCGAAATTGTGATACAATCGCAGTTGTAGAATCAAGCTCAGAATTAGACCGTTGATCTAACTCCATATCGGAGTTTCAGGGATCACAACTTGGAGATGTCAAAGAAACAATGCAACAAGAATGTTGATTACGCGATATGTGAAATTGCGATGCAATTGCATCTGTAGAATCAAGCACTGATCAGGACTGTTGATCCCACGCCATTATGAGTTATTGGGGATCATGACTTGGAAAGTCGAGATGCCACATCTCCAGATCCACGAAACGCGAATTCGTGAAAAAAACGCTTTTTGCATAGGCGCTTGGTTATGACCATAGTCACATTGGGGAAGGAGCTAGTGTAGCAAGATTAATAAAGTTCATCCAACAGCACATATAAACCTGAAGGAGATCGAAGGGCTACTGTAGCAAGACATAGTATAACTGCCAGAAACCACTAATGGTTCCATCGAGAGGAGTTGAAGACACATGGGATGATTGACAGAGAAGGTGAAGAGCCACTGGGAATCTTCAAGAGGAATGAAGATGTTTGTGAAGGTGATGGATAGTTGGATGGGCATTCAGGCATGTAACTAAAACAGAGAAGGTGAGCTCGATTGTCACAGAGAAGATGAAGAGTCTCAACTGCCAGAGAGGCTGAGGAATCTCAACATAATACCCAGTGATGCTAAACGCGTGGGAAAACAGCCAGAGAAGTTGAAGAGTCACGATGATGATCAGATAGAGAACTCAAGAGGTGGAGGATAATGACACAGATTCTGCATGTAGAGGCATTGCGAACATTGCATGCAAAAGGTGCACAAAAGCTATAAATACACGGCACAGAGAAGAGATGGGTTGTTGTTGTTGTTGGAGTTGTTGTGGTTGTTGTGTAGAAGGATTGAAGTGTGAGCAAAGAGGGAAGAGTGCAGAAGAAGAAATGCACAGAAGAGGAATTGTGCAATGAATTGACATGGCGCACAGAGCATAAAAAGAAAAAGAACAGATGGTGCAAGTCATGTGTGCAGGAAGGAAATGAGGCAGACAGAGTAACGAAATGCAACAGAACAGTGATGAGTCTGGTAAGCCTTTGTTGAACATCTTATCACTGTAACAAGTTTGAGGAGAAAAGATTTATATTTTAGGGAGGTTGGGAGGTGCTCGGGAGGACTGTTGTCCTCAGAAGTTCAAGTGGGTGCTTGAACACAGGGAGTTGTAGCTTCCATCTGGTTGTAGCCAGAGAAACCAGGGTGGCAGGGTGGTGCAAGGGAGAAATCTTGTTTTCTGTTGTACAGGTTGGTGCCTGTATGATTGGAAGTTGGTGCTTCCATCCAGTTGATGCTGGAAACACTCAGGGAGTTGGTGCTTCCTTCTAGTTGGTGCTAGAGAAACCAGGGAGTTGGTGCTTCCTTCTAGTGGGTGCTAGAGAAAATAGAGAGTTGGTGCTCTCAGCAAGTAGCATCTTGCAAAACTGAGGTTGTAGCCTCATTATGAGTTGGTGCTCATATGTATGATAATGTAAAGAATGTAACTATTACTTATCATATAAATAAAAAGAGGTTTTTACCCTGTATGGGTTTCCTCGGGAAATATTTCTCTCTGTGTTTCTCATATATGTGCGACTGATGCTAAATGTGACATTGTTTATTTCCCTACTTTAATGTGATCATCATTCAGTGTTTCTGCAAAGAGTTTAAAAGAAGCATAATTGTTTAAGCACGGTAACAACTGATTCACCCCCCCACCCTCTCAGTTGTCCAACAAACTATATACCATATCACTCCTAATCATCCCATACACCATGTACCATAGGATATATCAAGAAAGTACTATCAGTGGTCTACCTAAACCAAGTACCAAATGTTGGATATGTGTTATATTCTTTGCATGTGTGTGTGTGGGTGCGTCAGATTCAACAAATGTGTCTAACGATCCCAAATTCCTTCACTCTTTGTGTCGTGTGCACCAGGCGCTTTCCTTGGGGGGGTCCCATGGGGGCAGGTTTTCCCCCCCTTGGTTATGCGCAACATTCGGGGTAGCACCCCAAAATGTTTCTTGGGTGGTTTTTGCTATTTTAGCAGATTTTTCTATTTTTAGTGGTTTTCTAAATTAATGTTGAATTAAGGGATTATGGTTTTGGTAGCTATGGAATACCTAAAACATTGTATATATTGTATGGTGAATGGTGAAATTAATACAATGAATATTTGAAAGGTGCAGCACCAAAGAAGATTGGTTTTCTCTTGGTTAAGGGTTTCCAGCGTAAATCTCTATGTACTATGTGTATGATCCATTGATTAATTTTTGTTTTTCTTAAGAATATGTATGCATTTGTTTACTTCACATGTTTAAAACTTGCACCAACATCACCAAGACATGTACTTCATACATGTACCAAGAATATTCCTCGCACCATGTGCCTCAAGTATGTGCCTACACTCATACCCATGTACCATACCAAGCCAGATACCAACCAACCAAGAATATATCACTAATAATGTATCATATGATCACCAATATGTACCATACATTAACAATACATGTCTCTCAAGAATCCATCATACCATCACCAAGCATAAGATACAATCACATAAACGTAAATATTAAAACTTACTTCTAATCTTGTAGCTAACCTAATACTCTATAATATTGATCTATAACTCTTCCATAGTCCTCAACAACCTGGTACCAACATCCATTCACAAAATTTCACAATTCATTTTACATATATGTGACTTTCTCTTCTACAGCCCATGGATATCTGCACTTTCCTCTACTACAACCCATGTATATCCACACCCTTGCTGATCTGCAACTCGTGAATACCTTAAAAACTAGGTTTTGTTGCAACCCTGAGAATTCTCCTTCGACCTTCCTTTGCTACCTCAAATAAATGTTGTCACAACCTTAGCAAAAGATCACTATCTCACAAGATAGATAATCAATGAACGAGTGTATGAGTGTATTTGTGAATGACTCCTTGAGGTGCTTATATACTTGTGTTAGGTAAATCTTCTTCATAATTTAGGGATTTCTTGTTGCAACCACTTTACCCTTTGACTAAGACTTATAACCAAATAGGGGCTTATTGACCACTCTTTGGGGCTTCCAACTTTACAGGGCCATATCTCCCTAATCATGAGGAACTGTATGGTGTACCACATATCACCAAAAATTGCACAACAAGGACTATCCATATATGAGTGTCTTATCTATAATTTCACTATCCTTCATGTCGATATTACTTAAGAAAGTTTGGGTCCTAATCACACCTCTGGGGCTACATGTAGGCTACATAAAATGTACCCAACTAACTCACAGTCAATCTCAATCATACAAGTGTCAATCATTGTCCAACTAATCCATATTATTTTCGGAAAAAAAATGAGATTGAAGATATAATAAAGAAATGTATAGATATATATCAGATATCCAATAATATAACAGAAATATATTAGAGATGAAACCATAAACACAAAGATACAATAATACATAATTTCTATTAATGAGCGAAATGTACAAAACTGTAGAAATACAAAGTGAAAGACTCACTAGAATGGTGGTAGCTTATCTCTGAGAAGAGATGTGACAGATAATCATATTCGAAAGAATATTATTACAATGAGGCTCTAAAGTATTTTTTAACATAACTAAAATCAAAAACCCTAACCTTGGAAGATGAAAATCCAACAGTTTTGTGGACCCCATTTTGGGTAGTTTGGTGTATCAACTTCCCAAGGGCATAACTTTGACATACGATCTTTGTTTGGGACGCACAATAGATCATTGGAAAGATATCATCAAAGATATTCATTTTTGGGGATCAATCGGAGAATTTTTCCATCATTGACGTTCTCAATCCCCCAAAAAACCATTTAGGCCCTCAAAATGGCCCCATAAGTTTAGGAATCAAAAACTGCTAAAAATAGTAAATTTCTAGAAGACTATTTTGGGCTAGTTGGAATAGGTGGGTGGCCACTGATATCAACCTATATAAATACTCCCTCCTTAGGAATAAATGGCATCCATTGCATTGAGTTCCAAGGGAGAGGGAAAATTGTTTGTTGAATATGCATCTTTATGAGTTGCTTTCCTTGCTAGAAACATTGGGTTGCTTAGCTTGTTGAAGGTTTTCATGAACCTATGGCTGGAAGGGTTGGACCTTTTTAATCCTTATGCTTTGCTTCAATCATTTTGACCTGCTTCTGTTGGACAAAAGGTGCTTGGAATGAGGTTGCAATGGTTGTGGTGTTCTTTTGTTCACCTTTTGAATAGACTGTGAAGAAGATGATTTTTTAGTATGAGATACTACCTTGTGGAATTTTTTAGGTGGGATATTTGTTGGAACTACCTCTGGTATCCTGTAGAGATGACCCCCCGGAGTAAAAATAACACTACAAGGTCGAGACTCATAAATATCATGGCGCTTCCACATATATGGTTGGCCCAATATAACATCACAGACATCCAATGGGGAAACATCACATAATACCTCATCCTTGAAGGAATGGATGGATTATGAAAATAGACACTATTGGTTGACATAGAGGTCTCATCCCTAGTGAAGACACTCAATGTTGTATGGTTGTGGATGTGGTGTTGTCAACAATACTAATTGTTTGACGACCTCTGTTGAGATGAGGTTCTTCTGGATTCTGCTATCAACAATAAAATGTAGTGGGGTCCCCTTCACCCACATCTATGAATGAAAAAGGTCCTCCTCCTCTTCAGTATCTATTGGTTCTTATGGTTGAATTATTGTGGTCATGAAAATAGCAGTGGGGTTTGCATCGATCATCTATCTTCTACCAATATTTCTAAATCAGATTCTGGATTAGGGTTTGGCTCCTTGTACTTTATATCGGCCACCAATGATTTTTTTGATTGATATTCATCGGTGTTGTGCCAGGGTATTTTGTGGAAATAACACCATTTTCCAGTGTCCTTATTTATCTTTCCATCACCCTTCTTTTCCTATGGATTTCATTGTTTTTTGAGAGGCTTTTTGTTAGGGTCGTCTTTATCATACTTTGGTTGTTGCAGATTTACATACCCGAACTCCCATTTTTTCTGGTGCCTAAATTTTTTCTTAATTTTGATAGCATATCGATAGGCATCTCCCAGCGATGAGATGTCCAAAAACTCCATTTCAACTTAGATGTATCTGTGTAGATCCCCAAGGTATTTTAGAACCAAATGTCCCTCGGAATATTTGATACCCATCTTGGTGTATGGAAGGTATTGGTGAACTATGGAACTTCTTGGCCCCTCTCTTGATGCAGTGCGGTCCATCTCATGTATGGGTTATCATAGTTACCAATAGGGTAATATTGTTCCTAGACCGCATCCACAAAAAAATCCAAAGTGGGCTCAGCCCCATATATTCCAAACTCCTCTATGTATATTTTCTCCCAGTAAGTTTCCCACCAATGTTTGACATGGGGGAGAGCCTTAAGGAGTGAAAAGGTGATCTTTTCCCTGTCGAAAAAATTGTGAACATATAAATAACCTTCTAGCAAATTTGACCATTTTTCTAGGGAATCTGCATCTATCTCACCTTCAAATATGGGAATGTCATGTTAACTTGTACCTTGAAAGGATAGGTTCCTCCAAAGTGGCCACTTTATGAAAACACGGATGTTGTTATTAGTAGGTGTTGAAGGATGTGGGAAAAAATCTCCATCATTTCGTCCCTTTGTTGCATACCATGGAGATTTTCTTGGGTTTGTGAGAGATATTTTCCTCAATAGAGACAAGATCAATACCCAACTTGATATACTTAGACCTCATCGGGGACATGAACTGAAAAATGATGAAGAGTAGTCTGCTTGGATACCACTTATCCAGATTATTTTCAGCACAAAATGAGAGCGGAGATATAATAAATAAATGTATATAGATATATTAGATATCCAATAACATAACATAAATATATTAGATATGAAACCATACACACATAGATACAGTAATACAAAATGTCTATTAATGAGTGAAATGTACAAAAGTGTAGAAATATAGAGTGAAAGACTCGCTAGAATGGTGTAATCTTATCTTTGAGAAGAGATGTGATGGCTACTCACATTCAAAAGAATATTATTACAATGATTCTCTAAAGGCATTTTTAACATAAATAAAATCCAAAACCCTAACCCCAGAAGATGAAAAGCCAACAATTTTGTGGACCCCATTTTGGGTAGTTTGGTGTATCAACTTCTCGGGGGCATAACTTTGGATATGATCTTTGTTTGGGGTGTACGATAACTCATTGGAAAGGTATCATCGAGGAGATTCATTTTGGGGGCTCAATCAAAGCCTTCAACTATCATTGAGGTGCTCGATCCCAAAAAAACTTCATTTAGACCCTCAAAATGGCCCCAGAAGTTTAGGAACCAAAAAAATGCTAAAAATAATAAATTTCTAGAAGATTGTTTTGGGCCAGTTGGAATAGGTGGGTGGCCCATGATATCCACCTAGATCACCAACATATTTGGACCTCTCCAAGGGTTGAAATCAATCTCCAATATCACTCTCCAAGGGTTGACATCAATGTCAGCCAACTATCCAAACCAACTCTCCAACAATCTCCCCCTTTAGCATTGATGGCAACACCAAAATTGATGTCAACACTTAGACATGGAAAAAATCATGCTCATTATCTCCCTGTGATCATCACTCCTCATCAATGGTTCTATCTCTCCCCCTTTGACATCAATGGAAAATAATATCTCCCCTTTGGGCTACTCCCCATGTCCTTATCCCTCTATTATTTCTCTTCATCTTTGACCAAAGGTTAACTCCCCCTATTGATATGTCTCCTCCTGATATTGTACTTTCTTTAACCAATAATGGGAAAAATAATATCTCCCCCTATGGGTATGTCTCTCTATTTTTATTCTCCTATTATTACTTTTTGGATCTCTCCCTCTGATGATTTTTCTTCCCTTGAGTTTCCTATAAGATGTATATTAATGTAGGGATACATGTATATGTTTTCTTTCCTCTCTTTCAGTGTTGTTTATTTTCCATTGGTGATTCCTATTGATTCTCATTGACATATATAAAAATCATTCAAAATTTTATTTATTCATTTACTTTTCATGTTCACTTATTCATATTGTTCAACAATATCCTTGTGATGATATAGTTATGATGATAGTTTCTCTTTCCCTGTTCTGTTGTGCCTTTTATTGCTTTTATTTCTATGACCAATTGATTCCAATTGATTCCACCGATTCCAAATGTAAATATGTTTCTATGCACCTAACCTGTGTTTCATGTACCTTCTAAGCATCTCACAAATCCATCTATGTCCATATGTCATGAATTGTTCATAACCCTGGTACTCAATTGTTCGCAATGCTAACATTTTTATCATTGTACCATTATGATCACCAGATGTTCTTGTTTATCAGACTGAGTCAAAATATGTCCACTGATATGATCTATCTTCTCATCAAACTTTACATTTCTGGAACCAGTGGTTAAATTTGACGGTTATTTACCCGTTTTTTCCATTTTTAATCATCAAATATTGGTAGTTTTTAAATTTACATGTTATTAATGACATTCACTTAATTTTTGAAATGTTCAATTTGATGACCTGTTGGCACGGGGGCATACCCAGGGTTCAACACTTCAACAACGCACCAAAAAAACCTTAACTATCGGTCCTTTCAACAACACATGCAAAGCAGATGAAGTCTCACCTAAGGTAGAGGGAGGGGGGGTTGTAGGAATCATGTGTATACAACCCAGCTGGGACACAGATATGTGATTAAAACACTTAACAGAGCACTAAAAAGCAATATGCATTAGTTCTTAAATATCATTCACATCACAGATCAAACCTTAATACAGATCAACATAGTAACAGTAAAGATCCAGTACTTCCCATCACTTAGCACGTAGAATTAAATCATATACAACATTCATTTACCATCAATATATCACTAAGCATCCATACATCCATCCAACATATATAAATATCAATGCACTAATAGATAAACAACATAAACAACATCAACAACATCGCACAAAGAACATCAACACAGGATATATGTGGGTCACCCTAGTGTGGGGCTACGTCCACCAACTTCTTATTATTATTTATTAGTATTCAATATATTTCATGCGTCTTCTCCTGTGCACAAAGCCATAGATCCAAGCCTCACACTAGATAGGTGATCTATGCACAGTGCACTAGATCCACCTTCCTCAAAATCATGTCAAGGCACAGAGCCAACTCCTTGATAACACAAATCCTTACACAGTATGTCTGCACAAAGCACTTACAAAACACTTGCACTTATCTCTACAAGCCCTTAACACATTCTTTCACAGGGCCAAATACAAGTTGTCATTCTCTAAGCCACACTTACAACTTATTTCAGTAAGTCGATCACAAGTAACTAATTCTTACATCGCTTAGCTACTTAATTATATCATTACAAAAATGCCTAATCGTAGGTAAAACCATGGGCCAACATCCCTTAACCCATTACATAAACCCTAAAACCCTTTGTTGGGTCCACAAGTCCGCAAAATGAGTGAGATCTCATGATCTCTACTTCACCTGGGTGCTCCATCTTTGACTAGCCTATCGAAGTCCAAAAAGGTGGTCAAACACGACCAATGTTCCCTCAAAACTTGGTCAAGGGACAACAAGCCCCCAACAATCACCAGTGACTCATTCTGAGTCACTCAGATCTAGGTAGCACTGCTTAGAAGGCCTCAATCTTAGCTCGAGTTGCCTCAACTTTCTGCTTCGCCAGACCATCCTTCTCGATGAACTCTTGAATCACTTGCTCAGTAAGAGGCCCTTCCAAGAATTATTCCACTATTGCAACCAGTTGGTCTAGCTACAAACCTTTCCCTTCAACTTCTTCAAAAATTGTGCAGGCTTTGTCCTGCACCAACTATAGTCTCTATGTCACTTCCATGAATTTTCTCTAGATAGCAGTAATTTTTTGCTGGACTACGCATTGTTCTTGTGATCTTTTCATATTCTCGACTACAGTAAGAAGCTTCATCTGTGTTTGCACGATGGATACCTGTTGTTTTGCCTCTTTGATTTGTGCTTCCAATTTCCTTAGCTCCATATATTTTGCAAGGTGCTCATAGGTATGTTCACTTTGATCACTCAGTTTCTTACACTCTGAGGTGAGTGCTCTGATTATTTCTACTACGTTTCTGGAAGCTTCCTCCCTTTGGTCATGTACTTCTTGCAGAGTGCTCAACACTACTTGGATCTCTAGCTCCAGTAACCTTGCTTGAAGCTGTTGAATGGACTCAGCGAGCTTCCCCACTTGTATCTCAGATGAATCTTCTTCCTCCTATGAGAATACCAACACATAGAGAAGTGCTTTAGTCACTACCTCTTTGATCACAATTTTCTCTGCAAGCAATTGGTCTTTTATTTCCTGTATCTTTGCATTGTTCTGCTCAAACTTTGCCTGAATTTCATTTTTCTCCTTCTGCACAACTCAAAGTTTCTCTAGGACCTCCTCCTTTTCTTGCTTCAAGGCCTCTATGGCCTGCTCCTTTTCTTCTTGGACTTGACTAAGTTGAGCCTCAGTTGCATATGCTAATCTTATAATTGGGTGGGATCATCCCCCAATTATACAATTTCTGATGACGAAGGCACAGTAGGTACTGCACGGCTCAAATAGATGGATTGATGTATGTCCTTGAGCTCTTTCTCCATTCTTTCATACATTGTTTCTTTCTTCACTTCATGTCTCTGCAGGATATCCTCTGAAGTGTCCTCCATGACTACAATGATGAGATCAACATCGTCCACTATGAGCACATTCTTCAACTGAGGCTTATTGGCTCGGTTCTTCCACCATGTTGAGGGTTTCTGCGGATAAACCTGATTTTTCTTTGATGTTTTGGCCTATTTAAGGGGATCCTTCGGCAGTGTAACTTAGCCTTTTTTGTTCTTGTCTTCTTATTCCCCTCCTTCTTCTTGGATCACTTCATCTCCTCCTCCTCTTGTAGGTGAGTCGGGCCTATTTTCCTATGAGGCATTGTCCTCTTCATCAATTTCTGTGTTCTACACTTCCTCCTTTCTCTTCTTTTTCTTTTGTCCATCATGTTCGACCTGGGTGACCAATGGACTTCCGATGATGTTGGTGTTGAAGAGTTCTGCATCTTCAACCAGTATAAGTAACTTTGTTGGCCATTCCTTAGTGATCTATTCCAGGTCTTCATCGGTCAACTTATTGTAGGACTGCAGCTCCTCCTTGCTTTCATCCCTTCGCGCAGTGATATAAATAAAGTGTCAATCTACGCAAAACTTCTCTAGCGGCCTGTACTGATGTAAAGTATTTGGGGTCATTCATGTAAATGCTTCAATGTCATGCTTCAGCTATAGGTAGTAAACATGGAACACCACATTCGATTGCCACTGCTTCACCATATCATTCGCATACCATAAGGTGGAGAACCTTGCGGCCAATGGCTCTGATGGCTTGACGTCAGGGAAGGATGCTCCTTTCATCATTTTCCAAGTGACAAATGTGATAAATACGAGTATCCAACTAAAATGAAACTCATATCCCTTATCTTGTGCTTCGTGAAAGTCCTTCTCCAACTCGTTGATGAGGTAACTCACCCAGTTCATTTTCATTCCTTCAACGCACTTCCCTGTGAGGTCTAATAAAAATCCAGTGAATTGTGTTGGACGGTTCTTTCTCAAAAGATTACCAGGAATGAGCTGACATGCTAGGCTCACTGCACCATCCTGGATGGAGGCTACCTTGTAGCCTCACTTTCCCTTTTCTACATCGTCGTAATATTCTTTTATACGCTGTGCCAAGGAGTGATCTGAGGTATTCCCTGGGTAGAACTGGTGAGGGTCTGGTCCCTGCATGCTCAGTCTTGTGATTAAGTGGATCAGCGTTGGATCCACAATGATGTGCTTGTCAAGCCATAGATAGCCTCCATGATAGCACAACAGGAGGAGTTTAATGCAAGAATTAACCTCCTAGTGTCGGCCAAAGTGAGGGATCTTCATCATGTTCAGGATTGTCGATTGCACAAGCTCCTTTATCCATGGTTGGGAGACTATGCACTGCTTCTTCCCAATCGTATTCATCAAATATTGATGCGGCATGAGCATTGCATAGTTCTTCCGGTCTCTAAGTTTGAATTTGTTGTTCTTCAGCGCTGGGATATGTCCTAACTGGGGTCCAACTGCACGTATCCCCTTCAGGAGGTACACAGTGATTAGTGTGTATTAGAAATCCTATGGGATGTTGTTGTGGTTAACTATGTCAGCCAAAGGTGGGATATAGTCTAGAAAGACCGACGGGATATGCTTCACGTTAGAAAGATCATCATGGTGTTTTCTTCACTTCTTCGTCGTGGTTCGGCTAGACCAACATGAAGTTGAGAGGGATTCTTGCAATCCTCTAGTCGATGATGCATGTAGTCCTATATACATGACTCTCTCAGCCATGAGGTCTACAAGAATATCCTCCAAAGACTTCTCTACTACACTACGTTCACCCGACATGCACACTCGTAATCAAATAAATCGGGTAGTTGAACAGAAAAAATGAGGTAATCAGACAGATGACGAGGTATAGTAGTCACAATGTGATACAATGGATTCTCTATTAGCTTGGATATCACGGTTTGCAAAAGGTGGTCTCGGCGTAGCGTTCGACGGGTTAAATAAGAAGCATTGTAACAGATTCCTCCAATGGGTAGGAATGCCTCAATAAATATGAATCCATCCATTATGGTGTGGTCTCAACGGTCCAATGACGATCTTTCCAATAATAAATGTGTTTCTAGTTGTTCTGGAGCATCAGTCTAATGGTTGGGGCATCTCCAACAATCATATAGCTTCACCATGGTGAAGACCCATTCTGTGTTGTTCTGTTATTCCGGTGAAGTTCAAGTTCTATAGATATGTATCTTGTGAAGTCTTCTATGGAACTTCCTGTAGTTTTTCTAACTTATCTTTCTTCTTATTGATCTTCCTTTCCTTCTTTCCCATGATCTGAGTCTCTAGATTCCTATTTCCATTCTTATTCTTACTTTCTCTTAGCCTAGTAGCTTTGCACCACTGATGTTATTTCAAAGGGTTCAGATATAATACCTCTTTTGTTACTAGGTCCTGGGTGGACATACTTTTTTCTTGCATGGACAGGTTCTTTAAGTCTTCATGTGTTCTTTCAACTTCGACAACTAATTCTCTGGCCCTCGGTTGCTTCCACTGATCCTCTTTTTCTTCTATTAGTTGCGTTATTCTTTTGGTTATGAAGTCCCTTAATTATTTCTTTTTCTTTTTTGTGGCTTCCTCCTCTACTTTCCTTCTAATTGATCCTTCTCAATCCAAGTCTTTTCCAATAAAAGTGAAAAAGGGGCGATGTTCTCAACAAACCTAAAAACTTCAAATTCTTCTTCAGTCGTAGTTCAATGAGAAATCATAGGTATATTATTAACTCTTCCACATAGGGTTATCATATTTCCTTTAAACAAGCCTATCCTTCCCAATGAAGGTACCATAATAGGCTTTCCCAAAATTTCCCAAGTGCTTTCTGGCATAATATTCACATGTGTTTCTTCATCTAAGACATAGTCTATGTCGAAGTCTTTTATTCTTGTAACTATGCATTGTTTTTGTTTCAGGATCTCTGGTAAATTGATGTCTCTGTGATCATCCATTTCTTCTTTTAACTGTATTAACATAGTCTCTGACTCTATTTTTGTATGATTCTTTAACATATCCATAGTTTATTGGCCTTATTTATAGTCTTCTTGTCTCATGTTCATCTTTTCAACCTTAGCAATCATCCTGGGGAAATCCTCAACGTCATGACCAATAAATTTACAACAAAGACAAAGAGGGCCTATACCAGGGCATTCTTTAGCAATATGTCACAGTCTTATGCAATTATAACACAGTGTCAATCCTATCTTTCTTTTAAACGATCCCCATCCTTTCCTATACTGCGCACTGGGATCACAATGATGGACCTGCATTCTGCAAACATTCTTTCTAGGTTCTTGCATCCACTTATTAGTCCAAAAATTCTTTCTATGCATAGAAATAACATATATTTCTCTATTTCTATCAAATTTATTTAGATCAACTCTTTCTTCTAACCGTGCCCTAGTTTTGAGACTAGGAAAAAATCTATCAAGCATACCTAGATTCATATTTTCAAAATAAAAATTTCACTTATCTTACCTTTACCAGAGCACAAATATTTAAGATATTACCTGTTTTCTTCAGATCCAATTTATTTCTTACCATAGAGCTTCACAAGTCAAGTAGAATATTGCGCACTACAACAACAGACCTACGCACATAGCTTTCTTTTTCCTTCAATTCCCAACAAACATAGTTTTAGGTCCCGACAATGGAACCATTTGTTGGCACAGGGGTACACCCAGGGTTCAACGCTTCAACAATGCACCAACAAAACCCTAATTACGAACCCTTTCAGCAACACTTGCAAAGCAGATGAAGTCTCAACTGAGGTAGAGGTAGGGGGGGTTGTAGGACTCAAGTGTATACAACCAAACTGGGACACAGATCTGTCATTAAAACACTTAATAGATCACTAAACAACAATATGCATTAGTTCTTAAATCTCATTCACATCGCAGATCAAACCCTTAATACAAATCAATGCAGTAATAGTAAAGATCTAGTACTTCCCATCACTTAGCACATATCATTAAATCAGATCCAGCATTCATTTACCATCAATATAGCACTAAGCATCCATACATCCATCCAACATATATAAATATCAGTGCACTAATAGATAAACAACATAAACAACATCAAAAAAATCGCACAAAGCACATCAACACGGGATATATGTGGTTCACCCCAGTGTGGGGCTATGTCCACCAACTTCTTCTTCTTCTTTATTAGTCTTCAATCTCTTACATGTGTCTTTTCCTTTGCAAAAATCCACAGATACAAGCCTCTCACTGGACAGGTGATTTGTGCATAGCGCACTAGATCCACCTTCCTCAAAATCAAGTCAAGGCACAGAGCCAACTCCTTGATAGCACAAAGCCTTACACAGTCTGTCTGCACAAAGCACTTACAAAACACTTGCACTTAGTTCTGCATGCCCTTAACACATTATTGCACAAGGCCAAATACAATTTTTCATGCATTAAGCCTCACTTACAACTTCTTGCACTAAGCCGATCACAAGTAACTACTTCTTACATCGCTTAGCTACTTATTTATATCATTACAAAAAGGCCTAATCATGGGTAAACCCATGGGCTGACATCCATTAACCCATTACATAAACCCTAAAACCCTTTCCTAGGTCCACAAGCCCACAAAATGAGTGAGATCCTGCGATCTTCGCTTTGCCTGGGTGCTCCATCTTCAACCAGACTATCGAAGTCCCAAAACGTGGTCAAACACGACCAATGTTTCCTCAAAACTTGGTCAAGGGCCAACATGAGAAAATATTTTTTTTTCCCGTATCCATATAATATAATAACAATATATATTAGAATATATAATATAAGAGCAATATATTATATAATAATAATATATAATATAATAACAATATATATTAAAATATATAATATAATATAATAACAATTTCCTAAATTTGAATGCTAATTTTTTTGTAAAGCATACTTAATATAGCAGATGGATATTAGAACTTGCAAGTTGCATTCATAGGACATTGCATAAGTTACAAATATTATATCACACATTGTGCAGGTGCGCACATGCACGCTCACAATTTACAAGTCATGGACATTCTTTGGAAATTTCACAAAATCACATCCTCCAGGTTGAAAAGTGAAGGTTGAGAGGGAAGAAAAGATCAAGGATTAAGAACCACTGCCCAAAACCTACATGCAACTATCTAGAGAGGTAAGGCTCATTAATATTAAATTTCAATTGCAATGATGAAAATTGTCTTCATTTGGATGAAGCTAGAAAACACCTTCTTGCACACTTATTTTATCATTGTATTTGGTTTTTGAGAATACACATTTAAATACCTTCCCACCTGTGTTTTTAATGTCTACCTGAATATTGATAATAAAAATAAACATAGATGTCACCCGTCTATCACAAGATCTATTTTTTTTTCATTTTAGAAAACATTAGTAGTTGTTATTTAAACAAGCAAATCCAAAATAATTCAGTAATATTTATTATTTCATTATATTAATAACAATAATTTTTTCAATTTTTTCAATCCATAACTTTTATTATTATTTTCACAATAACCATTCGTAACTACATTTTTCCTTTTCCTGTAGGTTGTAGCTATCTTGGCATCATTGCATGCATACAACTTAATGTTTGTTCAATTTATTTTGTACAATCAATGGATCTATGTCGAATTGAAGCATAGAAAGAAGTTGGAACCTCGTATTTGGTGATTTTCAAAATTGAAACTGTGTGCAAGATGCTATATCAAGGTAATATGTTAAGATTTTTTGTTTATGTTTTTAATGATGTTGTATTCCATGTGAACCAGTTTGATGATGTTATGTTAAATGCAATTTCACAATAATTTTATGTTGTGCATGTAACATACCCCGACCTCCAAAGCCAAGGCATGCCACCGATGAGCTTTCATATGTGGAAACTATCATACTTATTTCATTAAAAATAAGATCTACTTTTTGTTAACATACACATAATTATGTGTAAGCATACAGTAAATAAACACATGTGTAACATACAACATGTAATTAAGCACGTATAAAAAGTACTCATCTGATTAATAAGGTCATCAATTGCATGCATACCTTCCATGAACCTCCCATATTTAGACCAAGCTGCTCCAAGTTATCAATAGTGGGTCACCCCTGAGCTGGGATTAAGCTCCACCTAGGGTAAAGGAAATCCTAAGCTAAGATGAGGTTACAAAATCTCCACGAAGGATTCTTTCCCCATGAGTCCACTCACGTCCATAGCTTATAGTCCCTCATTCCCCACATGTCTCTCCCACCCCAGGGAGTGTTCCCCTTATCTGATCAAGAATCATTTGGCTACCCCACTCCCCTTCCATGGATTCAACAACAGGTCGTACATGAAGTCTCATAG
>ML809512.1:129857-177700 GCA_009831015.1 Picea engelmannii | reverse complement strand
CCAAAAACCTAACCCTAGGAGATGAAGCGCCAAAAGTCATGTGGGCCCCGTTTGGGTAAGTTGGTGCATCAACTTCCCGGGGTCGTAACTTTTGCATACGATCTTTGTTTTAGGTGTGTGATAGCTCGTTGGAAAGGTATCATTGAGGAGATTCATTTTGGGGGCTCATTTATGCCTTCAGATATCATTGAGAACCTCTATATTGAAAAAAATTCATTTAGGATCTCAAAATGGCCCCGGAAGTTAAAACCTGCTAAAAATAGTAAATTGCCAAAATGGCTAGAAAACTGTTTTGAGCCATTTGGAAAAGGTGGGTGGCCACCGATATCCACCTGGGTCAGAATCTCTATGAGATATATATGAATATGATGTATTAGCCTCCTCTGAGAAGAGATTTGAGACGATGAACTCCATATGATTCTCCTATGTAATGCACTGGGAAAGAAGATCTATTGAGTGGATGTGCCTATGGATGAGCACAGGTGAATGTGATCCTAGTGGCTGAGAACTAGTGAGTTTGGTTCTCCTCTAAGACACAGTGCAATAGAGATATGGACATCCATATGGATTCTCCCCTACTGGCTGAGAACTAGTGGGTGTATAAGATCCCTTGCTATATTGTTCAAGATTCAGAAATTCCTGTAACCCTAATTGTAATGTAAAGGGTACAGGTCAGCCCCACCTTAATGTAATTGATAATTAATGTGAAAGATAAATAATATGGTTATTATTAATTATATTGTGAGTTAGAGATGTCGTCCCTATTGTGTCAATAGACACTTTTGTTGACAAGTCAAGTCTAATATAAGTAAAGGTAGATTCCCCATTGAGGAATCATATCTTTTGTGTGAGTTTGGAAATTTCGGCAAGTACATATTCTTGGGAAAATTGCACACCTCTCTTGGGTGCTAGTCTTCTAGGGTTTGCAAGCACCCTTTTGTGTGCTAGGTTTTCTTGGTGGTGGAGGTTCTCTTGAAGAATATAGAAAACGACTGGCTCGGTTTTCTTCCCTTGTTGAGAAGGGTTTACCAAGATACTTATTTTATACTTGTGCATGGTGTTTCTTCTTGTGATCTTGGTTGTTGCAACATAATTTTTTATGGTTTAAGTAAAATTCTAAAATGGAACGAACTGCATGCTTAAACCTTGCTTATTGAAAAATCAACATGCACAAAGTTTCCATCAAAGGGACATTGACGTTTCCGAAGAAAGGAAAAGAAAAATAATCCCTTTGCAAAAGGGTTCCTTGGTCAGTATCATTAGTAATGTTTTTCATGAATATCTTATGCACAGGTTATTCCCTTATGGGATCGTTCAATTTCGTAAAATTCTCACACATTGACTCTGGTGAACCAGTGGTATAAAAAACAACGCATATAAAGAGGTGGCTCCACGTTTCTAAGAGGAAGACCGAAATTTCCTCATGACCAGTGGAGTGGGTGGTATACTACCTTAGGTTGGAGACCCAAAGCAATGACTGACTAATTCATTATGGAAAACTAGGGAACACAAAGCACACCACTAAGAAGAAAATCCTAAAAAGATACAAACCAAACTACCCTAATGAATGCTTCCGACTCAAGGAGATGAAGTTTCGATCATCCAAAGAATTCACATAGGAAAATAACTGGCCAGGAGAAGTAGTTACCCAGACCTCCGACCGACAATTCCTTCAGGTGTTTCCTAGTGAGTACAGAGTCTTCCTCAGATATTGTGATACACCCCTCACAGTCATCTATGTGTCAACCTATATAATGGAAACTAGGCCACCAACTTGTAATAAAAAACCAGGGGGTTACAATCGACATCTGGGAAAGTATATGGGTAGGTTCACTAAGCCTGAAGATCCTCCCGAGGCCTTTAAAACAATAGGGCCAGAATCACTCTTAGAGTACCTTGGATGGATCCAAGTGTCTTAGAGGTATAACATAAGTCAGGTCAGTAACGTTGTAGGATTCACCCCAAATACACATGCTCCCAAACTATTTGTCGAGATCAGGAGTGCATATATTTGTCATTATCCTCCATGTGGCCTCGTGTTTGAATCCTGTGTTAGATGATATTACTGGATTGAGGTACAGGAAGAGCACTGACTTCCCTTAAAAGACAATTTTATTCCTAAGCTACCCCAAAACTATATAAAATGAAAGACAAGAGAGAGGAAGGAATATTAGTAGGTGTACCTTTGGTCCTAACGTCTGATCTAGACCTCCTTCACCTTTGTAGCTTCCTAGGCTACGGGTCTCCTCCCAAAGTTGACCTACAAGAACACTTAGGCAAAAAATGATACAAATATACAATCTCTACTTTTTACTTTCAATATTCATATATAAACATCGATGCATTAATCAATAAATATATAAAGACACAATGTATTGGGATAATAAATAACTCTTTTATTCAATACAAATATTATAAATATTACAACCTTATTATCAGAAAATGCTCTGCAAACTAGGTTTGGTATCCTCTTATTGTTGCTCCAAGTGCATCATTCCCATGCTTTCCTCTCACAACCAACTGATCTTTTTGGGAAAGGGAAAGGGTTTTGTAAGGAGAAAGGGATGGAGGGGAATGTTGAGGCCAAATCTTAGAAAGGGCTGCAAAACTTGGGCTAGAAGAGAAAGGGATTTTGGCAACGTTTCTTTGTTCTCTTGCTTTATGTTGTAAATGGGACCCCAAGACCTCTTTTTATATGAGAAAAATATGGTTTTTCAGTTTGGGGATGGGATAGAATGGGTGAAATGTTTGGGAAACCCTCGATAGCCCATAAACTCTACCAAATTCCTTGCAATTATATATTTTTTGCAACTTTTGGAGGTAAACATAGCTTGTCTAGCATGCAACTCACGTATGTATGCAGGATAACTAGTATGTATCTAGTATGTGTATGCGAGCAGTAGTTTAGCAGGACATGTACATGTTCCAAAATATGGTTTTTTAAGAAGGATCCTCAACAGTAACTTGGAAAATTGTGTAAGTGAAATGGCCAATGCCATCTATGCATAGGTAGGGAATGTTTGGACTATAACACATGCACATCAACCATGTACATCAACAATGTATCTCAACCATATACCATATCACTCCCAATCATGCCATACACCATGTACCATAGGATATATCAAGAAAGTACTATAAGTGGTGTACCTCAACCAAGTACCAACATCACCAAGACATCCACTTCATACATGTACCAAGAATATGCCTCACACCATGTGCCTCAAGTATGCTCCTGCACTCATACCCATGTACCATACCAAAAAAGATACCAACCAGCCAAGAATATACCACTAGCAACGTATCATATGATCACCAAGATGTACCATACATCAACAAGACATGCCTCTCAAGCATGTACCATACCATCACCAAGCATAAGATACAATCACATAAATGTAACTCTTAAAACTTACCTTTGATCCTATAGTTGACTTGATACTATGTAATATTGACCTGTTACTCTTTTACAGTCCTCGATAACTTAGTACCAACATCCCTTCACAACCTTTCACAAGTCCTTTTACATATAGGTGACTTTCTCTTCTTCAACATGAATATATCTGCACTTTCCTCCACTACAACCTGCATATATCCATGCTCTTTTTGACCTACAACTCAAGGATACCTCAGACACTAGGGTTTGTTGCAACCCCAATACTTTCTCCTTTGACCTTCCTTTTCCACCTCATAAAAATGTCATCACAACCTTAGCAAAAGATCACTAGTTCACAAGATACATAATCAATGAATTATTGTATGAGTGTATTTGTGAATGACTCCTTGTTGGTTAGATCTCTAAATTATTACTTCTTATTGGGTTGACCTAGGTTCGGATCTCAACATGTTTCCAACAAAACCCTCTAAAACTATCATCCCTCCTAGTAAACAAGAAGGCAACGTTGCACACATGATGCACAGTGTAGTCTCAACCAAGATAGATTTATGGGTGACTGCAATACCTAGGTGTTAAATGTTTAATTCTTTCTATGATTCATTCATCTTTAACCTTATGCATGCATGCTAATACAACTAGTTATTCATCCATTCACAAGATAATCATTAACATAAGGTAAATAGTCAATAAAAATCACATAGAACACAAGTTTTACCATGGTTCACCCCCTCATGTGGTTATGTCCACAAAGATCTGGCTTCTCTGCTCTTTTATTTAGTTTGCTGCAAAATCTAGCGTTGTGCACATTACATCTCAGTAATACAATCAAGATCAGGGAAAAAATCCTTTATGAGGTGAACTAGATCATACCAGGCTTCTCATCATGTGATCTAACCCTCAAAATATACATTATTCGACTCTTCTATAGCCTTATTAAAATCAACAATCTTACAAAGTGCAACAACTATCGACCATTATCAACAACCAACCTCACTCTAGACCTCCTAGGTCTTTATTTATACTATTTTATAGGCTTATAGCCATTACAATTCTTAAAAAAAAAATAACTCTATCATGGTTAGGCTTTCCTGCCTCTTCACTGTTACACATTATTCTAGTCACTCTGGTGATGTTTCTACAACATGTGTTCAAGCTTCCAAAAGAACCTTTCTTCATGAGAAAAGTGACTAGCTCCCTCTTCTACAAAACTTGTTTTTAGAAGGCCGTTGCAGGCCAACCATAAGGTACAGTGTGGAAATGTCTGATTTCCATAGGCTTTCATGAAACTGGCTTGCGACATTTCCATAAGTTTCACTATAGTCAAGGTGCGGTAGCGTTGGAAGACTAAGAAAAGGTCGAAGTTCACGAAAATTCTAGAAGAGATCTTCTAGAATATGAGGTGGCATCCATATGGTTGGCATCCTACTCTCTTCCTTGATTTTGTGGGATCATCCTAATCTCTTTAACCATCTCTGTTTCTCCTATACAATGATGGATTTCTCAAGGAAAAGGTTAAGAAATAAAACAAGTAAGAAAGGAAGTAATGAAAGAATAGGTTGAGAATTGTGTGAGGGATTCTATTTCAATTGATTCTTGAGGTCTTCATTGATCCATCAATTTATTGTGGATCTTCTTCATGAAATTTTGGAGCAAGTGTGTGTGTTGGAGAAAAGGGCCACTGAAAGGGAACCTTGCAACATCAAGGCGATTTGGTTGTATCTTCTACTTTTACTTAATATGATACAGTGGCATGTTTCTTTCTCATAAAATCATTCTCATTTTATTACATGACTCCTTGATCACATGTATAAGCTTTCATTGAGTATAATATTATTTATTTCACTTTGGTTGGTTTGTGTCATTGCATATATGATATCACAAGAGCACCGCAGTGGAGCGAGGACAACAAAGACATAAGGAAGCGATATTCAAAGGTATGTCACTCATCTCTTGTTTGATATTAAAATCAATGATTAGAGCTTAGGGAAAGAACCATTTCCTGTCTTGTTTTTTTTTATAGATCTAGGTGGATCTAGGGAGATCAATTTATGTATGCATTCATTGATTTATCCAATAACACTCACCGCATGGATTTGTATCATGCATGTTTCTTTTCCTTCTTTTTTTGCATGTTGCTTTCTTTCCACTTATTGTGCATGCTCCAAAATTAGGTCTTCCTTTCCAAAAATAGGTCTTTCCTCAAAATAGGCATGTTCCCAATAGACCCGCAACACTGACATGTGGCTCATCCCAATCCACTCAAGTGGTGCATTCTCCCTAAACAACCTCTACCAAGCTATGAAATTTTCCTTATAATTCTTTCCCTTTTGTTCTAACTTGCACAATTTTCCTTCTAATATCTTCTACCATCTGCGCTGTGATATGTTCCTTGAGAGATTTTGTGCTCTCAGTATGATTTTGATCCATTCTTGTCTTCTCCTGTTCCAGTTCCAGAATTATTTTTGTTGCTTTCTCCTGGAGAGGTTCTAACTAGGCTTGCCTAGCCTGCTTGTTATTTTGCACAGTCTTCAATTCTGTGTGTAGGGTCTTCATCTCATGCAGACCCTTCAACTTCTCTGTAATTCTCATGGAATTTTATCATTGCTTTAGCTCCTAGATTATATTGTAGTGTTGGTATCCTCCTCTTGTTGATCTAGTTCTTGGACCATATCATCTTCCTCTAATGTCATCCATAGATGTGCGGTCTTGTCAAAACGTTGTGTGACCTTTTGAGCTTCTTTCTCCATTATTTCCACTTTTGAATTTGCATGTTGTTCTCTTTCAACTATGACTTCGGGAGGGGTGGTGGGTGTTAATTTTTCTTTGAGATACTCAATCTCCTTTTTGTAGTCTTCGAGTGTTTGTGTAATGATTTGAATCTATTCTTCAGCATTTCTCATGGCTGCCTGCACCCTCTTTGGAATTCTTGTGAAGAATTCCTTCGGCTTTTCTTTAAGTTATCTATGCGGTGCTTCTCCTCTTTTGTCTCTATATTTACCTTCTCTACCACCAGTTCTAGTGCATCCTTTCCATTTCTAGCTACTTGCAATTCTGTCATGTCTGTTCTAGCTCATGGTTTCACTTCTTGCATGACACTGACTTCCATTCTGTATATTTCCTTTGTTGGTATTTGAGCTAGTACCAACTGTACCTATGCCAAGTCTTTGAGTGACATCTGAGATATGGCCTCATCAACATGATTCATATCCATTGTTATCTGGAAGCTTAGAATTGCTTGCACTATGATCTAGATGGTGTCTTCTTTGTTTTGTGTGCTCCTATCCCGGCTTTTGTCACTCAAGGGATCGAATTTGTTGTCCATTCTTGCCTATGTGTTTTGTGTATCCTTTCCAAGACCTGCTTAATATCGTCCAACTCATTTCTTATCCTTCTTCTTTGGTTCTCGTTCCCTTCAAACTCATCTGATGCGTGATCCTATACCCTCTCTACTATATGATCTACATCATTCTTGGTAACTATGTATTCTAGGATTTTTTTATGGGCCTTGGCCTTCTTCCACAACCCCCTGTATGCATTACTAGTTTTTTAGGTGGCCCTATATCTTGTGGATTAGTTGCTGATGAGGTTTCCTACATCATTGTGTCCCCCCTTTCGTGTTCTCCCTACACTGGGGCATTGTCTTTATTTCTTGTATGCACATCCTTCTTTGAGGCACTTCCCTTCTTATATTCCATTGTATTTTGACCTAAATTCACATGCTATGTTGGTTTCTTTGTCGCAATGCCACCCCCTGCAGATGTCTTGGATGACCTGCTTCCACTTCTTCTCATTTTGGCATGTCCTTGGTAATGACTGGGATCTTCCATTCATCATTCCAATCTCTCATTTTCATTTCAACTTCCTCTACACATTAATGTAGAATCAAAGTTGTAACCATTCTTTTTCTAGATCTTGCATTCTTGGATCCACATGTTGTGTCTCATAGCCTTAAAATTGGCTATTCCCTAGTACTGCATGACGACTTCTGGAGTTATCCTCCATGTGTTGGCTACGATGTGTTGTGTGTCGATGAGGTATCCATGAAAAGTGTTGGCATTGCCACTTCTTCCCTTGGAATCTAAAGTTATTCCCATCGATGTGTATCGTGCTATGAGAAAACATCCTACTTTGTCGCAGAAGTATGAGTAGGGAGGCTCTTTCTAGCCAATTAATGCTATAAAAATAAATATCCACAGTAATTGAACTATGTTCCCAAGTCCTGCGCATCCTTGTAGTCATATAGGAACAGGTTCAGTAAGTACAGGACCCAACTGAGAATGGTTTCATTTGTGCATTATGTTGCTACTGCGACAACCCCTGCAGGGACCTCCTCCTTGTGGAATTTGTGAATCAATTTGCATGCCACTAATTTTGTGGCCATCCTAGTGGTTGCGTTTTTTATTCTCTTTATAGCAATTTCATGCGAGCCTATTTCCATCCCATATGTCTTCTCCATCTCTTTTGTGAGAGCCTTTTCCTTGGTTTTATCATCCATGTACTATGCGAGATTCTCGTCATTTTATGGTAGGCCTGTGATGAATGCAATGAGATCCACATTGATTGATATTGGTTCTTCCAACCACAAAAATACTCCATGGAGGACTGCCAACAACTCCCTGACATAGTTGTTCACATATTTTCCCTATATAAAGTGAGGAATCTCCAAAAAATTTAGAATCCTTGTGTTCTCCAAGCCTTCCAGTCATTTCTTTGGTTGCAGTATTGGATCTCCTAATGGCCCTGTGCCCAGGCTCTCCATATACAAATGGTGCGAAAATTATGGTAATTTGTTAAAAACATCGTGGTATGTGTATGTTATCCTTTCGACACAACCCAGTAGAATTGGTGTGGCCTACACCCTCTCTGGTATGTGTGGTAAAATTATTATGGTATCAAGTTTCTTGCATGGGGAATGCATGATACGTTGTTTCCCCTTTCGTTGTACTAGCATGCTATATGTCCCATCCTCCCATTTTGCTTCCCATCCTAACTCTAGTTGCCCCATTATGTATTCAAGTTGTATTTCCTTTTGTTTCACATACCCCACCATAGGTTGTGGCCTTGGACCATTAGACTCTATTCTTTCGATGTCACCACCATTGATTTTGTGGGTTGCTTCAGCTTTGGCAAGTTGTTGTGTGTTGTTTGAAGTTGATGGGGGGTCTTGGCCCTGCGCACTGTTATGAAAATTGATATCAATCATGGTCATTGTCGGGGACTTATATTCTCCCTTTACTAGTGTGGCACTCACTTCTTCGACCTGCAGAGAGGGAATTACATCGACATTGATGATTCCCTCTCTCTGTGTAAATTCTTGTTCTGCCTCTATATTTTCATGCGATGACCTGTGGTTGCTGTGTGTTTTTCTTATTGTTTGGATCGGTGCATTGAACTCTGGAGGTTCCATATTGGGTAATTCTTCCTTTC
Source organism: Picea engelmannii (assembly GCA_009831015.1). Lineage (NCBI taxonomy): Eukaryota > Viridiplantae > Streptophyta > Pinopsida > Pinales > Pinaceae > Picea > Picea engelmannii. Next base: position 168,876 of record ML809512.1, on the reverse strand, counting down.
CCAATTGATCTTTGGTCACTTCAATCTCTGCACTCTCTTGTTCTCCTCTCATCTTCATGCTCCTTAGCTTTGAGGGTTTGCAAATGCACAATGTGTCTCGTTTAGCCTGGTTTTTCATTATACAGAGGGCATCATAAATGCCCTGAATATTCTCGGAGAAGCTTATTTTATGGTTATTAATGCATTAAATCTTTTCAACTATGCTTCGTTCAATTTCCTAAATTCCCAATTCGTGCATTTTTACCCCGACGGACAGTTTTTTCTTTTTCAATTGTTGCCCTTTTTCTTGTGCACTGAAATTTTTCAGTGTGTCGTACATTTCCGTTGTGAATTTTCCCTTAGTGTGTAGTTTTTTCTTCCTGTCACCCATATGTTGTGCATGGTCATTGTTTCTTTTTTTCTCGCTAACTCCACTATATATTGCGCACTATATTTCCTTGTATTTTGTATTTTCTTTCTTTTCTACTTTTTTTTCTTCCCTTTTCTTCCTTTTTTTTACTTTTGTCTTCCTTTTTCTTCTTTTTCTACTTTTGTGTTCATTTTTCTCTATTTTATTTCCTAAAATATACTATAGTACACTATGTATTCCTTTTCTATTGCGTTGTAAATTTTAAGGGTTAGTAGGTCGACTGCCCCTGTATAGTTTCAATCGACTACTGTTGATCATGCCTTTCAGTTATGTTCATTCCAAGTTTTTTAGCTACACATATCTCCCATCTATGACAATATTTACTTCGTATGGCCCTAGCCAATGCATTATAAACTTACCATGGTGTTGGAAAAATTTACTTTCATAGAGTAGAACTAGGTCTCCCTCCTTAAAACTCTTCTTTTTAATATGTTTGTCATGGATTTTTGTACTTCCTGGTGAAATCCTGCCAGAATGATGTCCTCTTCCATTTCCATTAATTGACTTATCCTTTCCTATACTACGCCTCTTTCTATCATGTTGGTAATTTTTTCTATGCGTATACTAGGTACTAGAAATTCTAATGGAACCACTACTTCATGCCCATACACCAATATGAATGGTTTATTTACTTTCAAATTCTTTCATGTGGTCTTCTATGCCCATAATATTGCTTGTATTTTCAATTCCTAATAATCCATGTTGACATTTCATATCTTCGTCAAATATTTTTCCAAAATATTATTGAAGGCTTCTACTATTCCATTTGCCTAAGGATGATATGGTGTACTCTTCTCGTGATAGACTCCAAACTCCTCAATCATAGCCTTGATGTTACTATTAATAAAATGAGTGCCTTGGTCACTCATCAGAATCCTAGGACATCCAAACCTACAGATCATTTTCTCAAATAGGAAGTGTGGTGTTGTCTTTGCGCTACAGTCCTTGATTGGTGTTGCTTTTACCGATCTTGTTAAGTATTAAGTGGTAGTAATGATATACCTAGCTCTTGACCTTTTTGGTGGTGGATTAATCGGTCCCACAAAGTCTATTACCCATTTTTCAAATACCTATAGAGTCACTTGTGGTCTTAGAGGCATCTCATCCCTTATGTTGGGTTTGCCAACCCTCTGACAGGCATCACATTTCTGGAAATATTCCTTGGTATATTTATGGACTGTTGGACACCATAATCCTACATGTAATACCTTATGCTTGGTATCTTTACCTCCATTGTGTCCTCCAGCTATACCTTCATGAGATTCTACTAAAATTATGTGCCTTTCATGTTTCAATACACATGCTCTGAAAATTTTATATGTGCCCATCTTATCTAAATGTCATGCGATGAGTTGGTAGTCTATAGCTCTGACTACCAGATTTTTCTTCTACACAGTGCTAAATTCTTGTGGCACAATTGTTATGGGTGGGAAATCCCCCTACAAACTAGCATTAAGGGTTCTCTAATGCATGTAGAAATGACCATTTAAAGTCTCCTACTTCTTACCATCATCCCATCATAGACCCCATTATTCATATGTAAACACAAGGGTAAAAGGATGTAGTCACTCTACCTTGACTTCAACATTTGATATCGATCCTTTTGTGTTCGGTTTCTCCTTGACTATGATTACCCTCCCAAATCTAACCTGCATTCATAAATAGACAAACAAAGAACTCCAAATGTGCATCTTATATATGAACTTAATGGGTTAGAGATTCCAATAAAATACAATCAAAATTGAAATTGAACACCTCATATGGTGGGATAGGAAAAATACTACTTTTTATTAACCTCACAAAAGTAACTTACAATGGTGATATCGACCACTGTTCTTCGAACCTATTCTTGGGATCCTCTTCAACTGTGCACCAACCTCTTCCACATATGCTTATCCTCACAAAATGGTTACAAAATATTGGGGCAAGGGGAATACAAAAAAGGGTAGAGTTTCTTTTCTATTATTTTCCTCCTTTCAAATGGGATCCCTACCTCTTATTTTATAGGCTAGAAGAGGGTAGTTATCCGATTGAGTGACCGGCTATGGGTGGTCAAACGGTTTAGGGAATTACCCAAAAAATTGTATTTCGTCTACAACTTTCTATTTTTTGTACTTTTGTCAGTATACATAGGCTATAATGGGTTAGCCAGCATATACATGTGTGCAATAGTGGTGCAAGGCATGTATGCCTTCAAAAATATAAAATTTTAAAATATTTAAATTTTAAATATAAAATTTTAAAATATTTAAATTTTATTGGTGATCAAAGTGTACTCAAAGTCTCGAGGTACATTGTCACGGTTGATGGCACCACTTAGAGGTGGTAAGTAAGTAGGTAGAATGTGTGGGATAAGCTTGGCATTTGCAATGTCATCCCTGTACTTGTTCCATTTCTCACCGGTCGGCCAGGATGGACTGGCACGAGAAGTGGAAGGGAAGGCCTAGAGTCCTCTTGTTGATGATGCTTGGACTCCTGTAGATAATCCTCGCTCCGACATGACTCTCTCAATCATTAAGTCAATCAAAATTTCTTCAACTACTTTCTCAGCAGCGTTGAGCTCATCCAACATACAAGCTTGGGTCAACTAGCTCGAGTGTGAAATGAATTCAGAGACTACAGTGAATGGTATGGGAACAAGGCAATGATCACAGGGTGAAGTAATCTTAGGTTTCAGGTTCGAATTCTCACTTAGAAAAAAGTATTCTCGGTGCGTGGCGCGACGAACTAAGTAGGAAAACTTAGCAACGGTTTTCTTGCAATGAGTATGAGGTTGCATTAACTTACATTATGTCCATTATGGCATGGTCAAACGGTCTAGTGGTGAGCCATAAATGCTTTCTGACTCATTCAGAGCAGTAGTTGAATGGTTATATTGGCTTCCAATGGCTATATTAATTCACCTCGGTGAAGTGGCATATGTCGTTGTTCTGATATCCCAATGAAGCTCCAATTCTGCAAAGTGTCTTGCTGCGAGGTACCCTCTGGGATATTCTGTAATTTTTCAATCTTAGCCTTCTTCTTACTTAGATTTCTATCCTTCTTTCCAGTGAACTTCATCTCAGTGATTATCTTCCCATTTTGATTCTTATTTTCCTCGTACATAGTCACTTCGTGCTGGTGAGATTCTCTCCTAGGGTTTAGGTATATCACTTCTTCTTTATCTGGGGTAGAAATTTCAGCCTTTTGTGTAACTTTGGCCTCGACATATGGGCTTCTAGTGTCAGGTGGCTTCAAGCGGTTCTCCTATTCTTTTATAAACGGTGCGATCCTTTTAGTCATGAAATATTTTAACTCTTGTCTATGTTGTTCTAAAACCTCGTATTCTTCCTTCTTTATGGCTTGATCTCTTTCAATCCAAGGTTTTTTGAGTAGCATAGTAAACAGGGTGTTGTCCTCAATGAATTTCAAAATCTCAAAATCTTATTTTGTCGAAGTTCCATTGACTTTCATAGGTATCTGAGCGAGTTTTCCACATAACATCATCAGTTTTCCTCTGAATAGTCCTATTCCTCCCAATGAAGGAATCATGGCAAACTTCCCTATAGCTTCCCAAGTTATTTCTGGCATAATGTTCGCTTGTGTTTCTTCATCAAGAATACAGTCAATATCAAAGTCCCCTATTCTTGCTTCAACTTGCTCCTTTTCTTTGAATATCTCTGGTAATCGAACATATTTATTTTCCTTCAGGGTTTCTTTCATCTGTATTAGTACTTTCTCTTATTCTTGTTGGGTTTTTGCCTTTTCTGGATCTGCCTTATGGTCTTCTTGATTCAGATTTATCCTTTCAATCTTAGCGATCATTCTAGGGAAATCCAATACCTCATGGTCCCTAGCTTCGCAACAGAAAAAACTAGGTCTTCTACCAGGGAATTCCTTAGGTAGATGGTCTAGTTTTCTGCAACTGTGACATAGGATTAATCCTTGCTTTCTTTTAAATGATCCCCAACCTCTTCTGTACTGCGCACTATAATTGTGATAGCTAACCTACAGAAAATTCTTTCTAGGATCCTGCATCCACTTGTTAGTCTCGACATTCTTTCTATGCATAGGTATAACATATCTATCATTATACCTATCAGATCTATTCATATCAAACTTTATTTCATCTATTAATGCCCTAGTTTTTAAGCTAGGACATAATCTATCAAACATACCTGGATCCATGCTCTAGAAACAAAAACAAATTCACTTATCTTACTTCTACAGAGCACAAAGCTTCTAGATCTAAGAACTTTTGACTATTATTACCTTTATTAGAGCACAAAGCTTACATATCTTACCTCTTTTCTGCAGATCTGACCTCTTTCTTTCAGAAATTTCCTCTTTTACATTTCTTAGAGCACAGAGCGTTCAGATCTCACTTCTTTTCTTCAAATCTGATCTTCCTTTCTTTAGATCTGACCTTATTCCTGGAACAAATATTCACAGATCGGGTAAAAAGTTGTGCACTAGGGAAACGGATCTATGCACAGAGATTTCTTTTGCACAAAGTTTCTTCTTCCTCAGTTCCCAGCAATCATAGTTTCAATTCTCGGCAACAGAACCATTTGTTGGCACAGGGGCAGACCCAGGGTTCAACTCCCAAGAGCGCACCAACAAAACCCTAACTACTGGCCCTTTCGGCAACACCTACGAAGCAGATGAAGTCCCACCTGAGGTAGAGGTAGGGGTGGTTGCAAGACTTAGGTGTCTGCAACCTTAGTTGGGACATATATTTTTTATTATATCATTTATAGAGCACTTAGCATCGATCATTCGTCAATATTCAACCCTTATTTTATTTCGTAGATAGCACAGAGCATCGCAGTGTGCACTCAAATCTACAGTATTGTAGTACTTAACCATAGTAACCCAGATCAGATCCAGTAGATCAACACTAAGCATCCTCATACACATCAGATCTAACAATCATATATATCTAAGAAGCACAGAGCATGAGTGGATATATCAAAGCACATAGCATAAGCAAAAACACATTGAATCAAAGAACAGAGAATAACACGTGGATTTACGTGGTTCACTCCCACCCTGGGGCTACGTCCACAAGATCTTATTCTTCATTATTGTCTTCAATCTGTTACAAGCACAAAGCCTCCAAAACCCTTCTTCACATAAGATAGAAGATCTGCGTAGCTCACTAGATCCTTCTTCCTTGCGTTATAGCACTTAGCTTTCTATAGCAACCTCACAGTAACTTGCACTTAGCCTTGCAAGCCTTACACAGTTTGCACAAAGAACTTATTCAACATCACAGAGATGCACTACCAATTGCACTAAGAAATCATATCTACTCCTTCTTACATTGCCTATCCTTCTATTTATACATTACAAAAGTGGGCCTAATCATGGGTAAACTCACGAGCCGGCATCCCTTTCCCATTACATTAACCCAAAACCCTAAAAGCATTGAAAAGTGGACCGAGATCCCATGGTCTCTGCTTCACCTAGCGCTCCATCTTTGACAGGCTATCGAAGTCCAAAAATGGTCAAATATGACCAAGTGTTCCTCAAAACTTGGTCAAGTTCCAACACCCTTGATTTCTACGAAAGAACCTCAACAACACGAAGTTACTATGTTGAAAGAAGATAAGAACTAGAATGGAAAAAGGAATTCTGAGACAAAGATCACTGAAAAGAAGGCTAGAAAAATAAGTAAGAAGAGAGCTAAGATTGAAAAGTTACCAATGGTCCCCAAGGGAACTTCGCAGACAGAAAATTTGCAAAATTGGAGCTTCGTCGGAATATCAAAACAACAACACATGGCACTTCTCCATGGCAAATCAATATAGTCATTAGAGACAGTATAACCATTCAACCGACAGTCCGAATGGGTACAAAGGCATTTATGGTCAGAAAGTTTCCCACCAGACCATTGGGACCATGCCACAATGGACATAACTGAGTTAATGAAGGCTTCTCACCCATTGTAAGAGATATCTTGACGAGTTATCTATTTATCCCATCGTTCCATGCAACGAGAACACTTTTTCCAATCGTGACTATCAGAGATCACAACATAGTCGATTTCTCACAGTGATAACTGTGTTAGTGCCAACTCTCCAGTTGCATTAACCTATTACTCTTCGAACCCAAGACAATCAACCACGAGGGTGCATGTTGGACGAGCTTAGCGTTCCAGAGAAAATTGTCGAGGAAGATCTTATTGACCTAATGAATGAAAGGGTAATGTCTGAAAGAGCAATGTCTACAAGTATTCAAGAATCATTGACAATAGGAATGCAAGCCTCTCTGTCAACTGCTCACGGAGCCAGATCATCCTGATCATCAGCAGAAAAGAGAACTAAACATAGAGAAGACCTAGCCAATGAAAAGTTGATCCCATCCATATTGTCGAATTACATCCCACCTTTGGCTGGAGCAGTGAGTCAAGATAGTGTGCCAAGGGAATTTGAGTACACCATGATTACTGTGTACCTCCAGAAGGGGATACGCACAGTTCATGCACAACAAGATAAGATCAAAGCGTTGAAGCTCAATGAATTCAACCTCGGAGATCTCAAAAACTACAATACACTCTCCCCATATAAGTACTTAACCAAGATGAAGGGAAATAATTCAAAGATAATCCCTCAACCGTGGACGATGAACCTCGCGCAGTCCACCCTGTTAAACGTAATGAAGATCCCACATTTTGGAAGTCACCAAGAAGTCAATGCTTGTGTCAAGATATTGTTCTCATGTTACCATGGTGGTTATTTATGACTAGACCACCATATTATAGTCGATCTGACATTGATCCATAGGATCACAAGGTTGAGTATGCAAGGACTTGACCCGCAGGAGTTCTACCCAGGAAAAGCCATGGATCATGTGCTAACACAGAATATTAAGGATACATATGGTGATGTCGAGAAGGGGATGTGAGGCTACAAGGTATCCTCCATCCAGAATGTCACAATGCACCTAGCATATCAGTTAATAGTTGGAAAGTTGGTACGCAAGAACTGACCCACACAGGTCACATGCTTTGTCAACGACCTCGCGGGGAAGTGTGTAGAAGGCTTACAGATGAACTTGGTGAAGTACCTAGTCAATCAACTCGAACTAGACTGTCGCGAAGCGTAGGATCAAGGCTACGAGTTTCACTTTAGCTGGCCCCTGGTCCTCATCATGTTTGTTTCCTAGGATATGCCAAAAGGTGCGACCTTCCCAGACATCGAGCCATTTGATCCACTTGCCATGAAGTTCTCCACACTTTGGTATTCGAGTGATATGAACAAATGGTATTCGAGTGATATGAACAAACAGTGGAAGTCAAACATTTTTTTTCATACGTACTACCTTCAGTTGAAGAGATCCATAGAAGCAGAACCTCACATGAATCCAAACGTCTTACATAGATTTTGACCTCTGATGAAGTTCTGCATAGATCGACACTTCATCTACCATACAGCGCGAGCCAATGAACATAAGGAGCAGTTGCAGTCATACTACAAGCTCATGGAAGAGGATCTTGAGGAGATCACTAACAAATGGTCGGCAAACCTCCTTATTCCAGAAAACCCTACAGAGATGTCTAACCCTAATAGCCCAGAAACCATGCATGATACACCCAGACCCAGCAAAATGAAGAAGACCGAAGAGGTCCAAGAATTAAGCAGTGTTTCAGGAAAGACTACTTCAGTATCACCTAACCGAGGGGGTGATGACAAAGAAGAAGAAATAAATGGTACATGAGACGAACAAAATCAAGGCAAAGTAATGGTGCCGAGAGATGAGACTGATACCCTGAAGAAAAGGAAGGTTTCTCCCCTGAAACCTTCATCCTGGAAGAATCCGAGAGCCACCATGACCAAGATGAAGACCATGCTTACTATTGATGACTTTGACTTCATCATAGCCACCCTCAACGATGCTTCTCTAGAAATTGTTGAGAAACAAGAAGCTAAGAAAGAGGAAATGTATGATAGACTCAAGGTCGAGTTAAGAGGAGTACAACAAGCCCTTTAGTCCATCCGCGTATTGTCCAGTGTGCCCCTGCCATCAGGCGAACTAGATTTAGGGGATGATCCATCCCAACTTCGTCGATTAGTTGATATAGTTGAATATTGTCTTCGTTGTACACAAAAAGAAGTCGAACAAGCTACCCAGACCTTAAAGCAAGTACAAGGTGACATTATAGAACAATGCAGAATAGGAGAACAGGAGAAGGTTGATCTCCAGGCCAAGTTTCAAGTGGAGAAAGCACAGATGCAGCAAGAGAAAGAATAGTTCCTCACAGAGAAGCTCAAAGTAAAAGAAGCAGTAAACAGATCCCTCCACTCTGTGATAGGCTTAGAGCTACAGGCTGAAGCCCAAGTCACACTTCAAGTAGAGCATCTTGCGGAATCCATCCAGCAACTACAACAAAGAATAGCATATATAGAGCTCCACACAATTCCTAGCACTCCGCAGGATGTAAGAGATCAAAGAGAAGTGACTACCAGGAGTGCAGTCGAGAGAATAAAGGCTCTTTCCATAGAATGCAAGAAGAAAAATCAATGATCCCAGTGCCCATAATTATGAGAAAATCACTGAGAATGCAGAACTGAAGGAATTGGAGTTGCAGCTCCAAGAGGCAAAGTAGAAAGAAGAAACAATACAGGTGCAGTTGAAGCCCCTGTCGGTTGTGGAAAGAATGAAGTGACCCCAGGAGCAGTGCAATTCCTAGAAGCAGGTCCATATTATTCAGAGTAGAGTCATGGAAGTGAATCAGAGGCTCCAACCTGTACAAGATGAGATTTACCAACTGTTCACAGAGATTAAGGGTCGAGGAGAAGAACTAGAGTAAGTTGTCACTGCAGCTGAACAGTGCCTAGAAGGACTCGTGAATGAGGAAGTCACTCAAGAGTTCATTGAACAAGAGGTCATGGCACAAAAACAAGTCAAATCTTCTTGAGACAAGTTCGAGGCTTTCGAAACATAACTACCCAGATCAGAGTGACTCGGGACGAGTCACAGGTGAGTGTGGGGGCATGTTGGACCTTGACCAAGTTTTGAGGATACTTGGTTGATCCATATTTTATGAGAAGAATGAAATGAATATAGATTATTAACAGGTTATTAACACAAAAAAATAGAGATACAGTAAAACTACTTTTTCTATTCAATAGCAAAATAAGTTGAAACTGTAAAATGCAGCGGAAACAAGCTTGTTGAAATGGTGGTGGCTTATCTCTAAGAAGAGATGTGCGGTGCACATTCACAAGAAGAAGTTTACAATGAGGATTCGAAGTCATTTTTACAATAAGAAAGAATGACAAAAACACTAGACATCCAAAAACATAACCCTAGGAGATGAAGCGCCAAAATTCATGTGGGCCCCATTTGGGTAAGTTAGTACATCAACTTCCCGGGGTCGTAACTTTTGCATATGATCTCTGTTTTAGGAGTGTGATAGCCCGTTGGAAAGGTATCATAGAGGAGATTAAATTTTGGGGCTCAATTATTCCTTTTATTAACATTAAAGAGCTCGATCCTGAAAAACCTTCATTTAGGCCCTCAAAATGGCCCCGGAAGTTAAAACTGCTAAAAATAGTAAATTGCCAAAATTGTCATAAACATATTTTGAGCCAGTTGGAAAAGGTGGGTGGCCGCCAATATCCATATATATAAATCCTCCATCCTTAGGAAGAAATGGTATCCATTGCATTGAGGTCCCCCATCAGATGAGGAAATTTCTCAGAATTTGGCCCCGAGTGAGCCACTTGCCTTGGTGCAGGAGCTACCCTGCTTTGACGACTCGATAAAGTTGGATACTTTGTTGTCAAGTTCCCTTGATCTATCTATCCAAAATATAATCATTGGATTCCGATTGTATGCAGTCAGGGTTGAGCTCTTTTGGTGTCAGTTGTTCTGTTACTTCTGAGGTGTCCAATAATGGTGGGAAATAAGGGCGAAGGATATCCATGTTGAACACTGGGTGCAGGCCAAGGAAAGGAGGAATGTTGAGCTCAAAAAAAATTTCCCCCAAAACCTTGGTGATATTGTACGGCCCATAATGGATTAGGTGAAGTTTTCGATGGGGTCCTATAAGGCATTCTTTTTGCAAGTGCAACCAAACTTTGTCGCCCACCTGAAACTTATGCGGCACCCAATGTTGATCATGGCATTGTTTGTACTTGTCATTGGACTTTTGTAGGATATATTAAACATGTTGGCGAATGTGTTGGATCCTCTCAATGAATCGGGTGGCTTTGTCAACTTCATTTGGAGCAGGAGATGATTCGGTCGAGGTGATCGCAAGGAGAAGTGAAACATCTATGGGACCCAATGGTTGGAATCCCAACCCCACTTGAAAGGGGTTGTGGCTAGTTGAGCTATGAAGGGCTCAGTTGTAGCTATGTTGGATAGAGGGAAGGCTCTCATCCCATGTGCGAGTGTGTTTTGAATTATACATGTGAAGAATATGCATAATCATTCGATTTACAACCTCAGTTTGGCCATCTGTCTAGGGGTGGAAGGCCGTGGATTTGGTGAGCTTGGTGTCCAGCAGTGACCAGAGGCTCGACAAGAATGTGCTGAGAAATCAACTATCCCGATCTAAGACAATGGTTTGTGGGATTCCAAAATGTACCCAGACTTATTGTGATTCTCTTCTTCTAGGCAACCAAAATCGCCATCTTAGAAAAGTGAACAACAACCACAAAAACAAAGTCATTTCCCCGCTTGGTGGACAAGAGGCTCGACATGTAGTCAATTTGGATGGATTCCCATGGCCTGTCAGGAGTAGGAAGAGGGGTGTACAAGCCTTGTTTCTTAGTAGTCGGTTTGTCAATAACGCAGGCAGTGCAAGACCTAATGTACTTGCCAACCTCCTATCAAAGTTTTGGCCAGTAGAAATGTTTCTGTAGAATTTCCACTGTCTTTTAGACACCGATGTGTCCTACCACCCAACTGTAGTGGGCTTCCCAGATCATCTTTTCTCACTCACTTGATGGAACATAGATATGACCCAGACGACACAAAAACCCATCCTAAAGATGGAAATTATTGACAACTGCATTTTCACCCAACATTTGGTAGCTGGTGGCGAAGTCAGGGTTTGTCTCATAGAGTTGGAGCCATCCAGATGTCTCATGGTTGCAAGATTCTAGCACCGTGGTGAGTGTCACAACTGGCGGTCTACTGAGGCAATCAGTGACACGATTGGTGCTTCTTGTTTTATACTTGATGTTGAGGCGGAATTGCTACAAGTATCTGGACCACTTTTGATGGCAATCATTCTATAATTTTCCCTGTGTCTACATGAACTGCAGTGGCTTATGGTCATTGTGGATGACTATCTCCTTCTTAAGAATGTAATGTCCTCACTGGCAACATTCCTTCACAATGGAGTACATTTCTTTGTTGTAAGTAGGGTACTTACGGACAATATCTGACAGTGTCTCACTATGATAGGCCATGGGTGGCCATGCTGAGTGAGAACGGTGCCCACAGCATAGTCTGAAGCATCTGTCTCAATCTCAAAGGGATGTTGTAGGTCTAGTAGTGAAAGTACTGGGGCTGAGCATAAGTGTTTCTTCAAATCATTGAACAGTTGTTGTTGGGACCAGCCCCACACAAATTTCACCTTACCACCAACCCTATTTATTTGGCTGAGGACCCATGCAATATGGGAGAAACCGAACATGAACCTGTGGTAGAAATTGGCAAGGCCCAAGAAGATCCAAAGCCCAGTGAGCGTTGTTGGGGTTGGCTAGTCATGGATGACTTGGATCTTGGCTAGATCCACATGTACACCATGATGATCAATGTTCTAGCCCAGGTAATGGACCTTGTCCATGCCGAAGGAGCATTTTTCCAAGTTGGCATATAGCTTGTGCTGTCATAGGGTGTGCAGAACCTGCTGAATATGCTGCAAGTGTTTGGCCCAAGTCTTTCTATAAATTAGAATGTCATCCAGATAAACCACTACAAAAGTATTGGTGAATGGTAGCAGGATATCGTCCATCATCCTCATGAAAGTGTTTGGAGCATTTTTCAAACCAAAGGGCATAACCAACCATTCAAAAAGGCCTTCCTTTGACTTGAAGGCGGTCTTCCATACATCTATTTGTTCTATCAGGACCTGGTGGTAGCCAGAATTCATATCAATCTTACTAAAGTATTTGGCCTCTGTGTGTTGATCAAGGAGGTCATCGATTCAGGGAATCAAGTACCAGTTTCTGATTGTGATTTTATTCAGAGCCTGGTAATCAATACAGAGTTGCCAGGTTCCATCTTTCTTCTATACCATCATGATTGGGCTCCTGCAAGGTGATGAGTTGGGGCGGATGTGCCCCTTGTGGAGTAGTTCTTGGATCTATCACTTGATCTCCTCATTCTCTAACAAAGAGTGACGATAGACTGGCCCATTGGGAAGCGGTGCGCCAGGGGTCAGATCAATGGGGTGCTTGACCTGGTAGTTCAGAGGTACCCTTATAGATGAGAAGAAGATATCTGAGTATTCTTCCATGACCTTATCTACTTGCTTCTGCTGTGTGGAGAGGTCGATCGCAGAGACCCTGGATGTGGCTATGATCTTTCACTTATTTTGAGAGTGAATCATGAAGAAGACAAACTTCCCCGTCTGAGAGATGACCTTCCTGCATTGCTTAGAAGAGATCAAGGAAATAGCACTAGGTGGGACTACCTCGAGTATCCTATAAAATTTCATGTTCAAAGTAATAATAACACTATGAGGCCTAGACTCATATACAGCATGACATTTCCATAAATAATGTTGGCCCAAAAGAACATCACAAACTTCGAGAGGAGCAACATCACACAATACCTCGTCTTTGAAGGGCTTGATGTCGTACGATAGTTGACACTGTTGTTGATGTGGAGATCGCTTCATTGTCAGAGCCATCCAATGGTGTAGGGTTGTGGGTGCAATGTTGTTGGTAGGGCTAGCCACTTGATGACCTCTGCTGAGATGAGACTCTTCTGGCTACCGCTATCAATGATGAAGTGCAACGGGGTGCCTTTTACCCACATTTGTGAATGGAAGAGGCTCTCTCCTTCTTCTGGCTCATCTGGTTCACCAGGCTGGAGCTTGGTGGTAGCAACGGTGGCACTGGGTTCCGCATTAATGATCCATCTTCCCCTTTCTAGTTCTAGCTCAGAGTCAGAATCCACATCTGATTCATAGGTTTTCACTTCGGCCACCAGCGACTTCTTTGAGTGGCAGTCAACAGTGTTATGTCAAGGGCTCTTTTGGAAGTCGCACCAATTCCCAGTATCTTTCTTTGTCTTTCCAGTGTCCTTCTTTGCTTATGAATTGGACTGGTTGTCCTGATAATGTCCATATTTTCTTTGTCCTTTGTTTGATGGGTTGGGGCCACCCTTTCATGGATTTTATTGTGAGGGGTTCCCAGGCCCAAATTATCGCATCTTTTGTTTGAGCTTCTGCTCGATTTTGACGGCATATCGGTAGGCCATGCCCAAGGATGAGATGTCTAGAAATTCCATTTCAATTTGGATGTATCTATGCATAGCACCATGATACTTGAGCACCAGATGTCACTCTGAATATTTGATACCCAACTTGGTGTGCAAGGTATGGAAGATATTTGTGAAATCTGGCACTACATGGTCTCTTTCTTGCCGCAGTGTGGTCCATTTGGTATACAGGTCATCACAACTTCCAACAGGGTAGTATTGTTCCTTAATAGAATCCCTAAAGGATTCCCAGGTGGTTGTGACTAGAAATAATGAGGTTTCCTCTATTTCCTTTTTCTCACAGAAAGTTTCCCACCAATCTTTGACATGGGGAACGACTTTGAGGAGCGCAAAAGTAATATTTTCTCTATTCAAAAAGTTATGGACAGAAAAATACCCTTCTAGTAGATTCAACCACTTGTCTACAGCATCTATGTTTATCTAACATTCAAATATAGGAATATCAAAGTTTATTTGTACCTTGAAGGGGGCGGTGCCTCCGTTTGAAGAAGATGCATTGCCTGTTGGTAGCCGCGGAAGGATTTGCGCGAAACTATCCATCATCTCATTCCTCTGTTGCGTGAGGGTTTCCTCAATCAACAGTTTGAAAGGATCTCCTATCTTATCATCTTTCTTTTCTCCTTCCATGGGATGTCGCTTGGGGTGCGAGAGCTTATGTCCTCAAGAGAAATAAGATCAAGACCCAACTCTTTGTACTCTGACCTCATTGGGGACATGCATTAAGACGACAAGGAGAAGACTGCTCTGATACCACTGATCTAGATTTTATGAGCAGAATGAAATGAATATAGATTATTAACAGGTTCTTAACACAAAATAACAAAGATACAATAAAACTAGTTTTCTATTCAATAGGGAAATAAGTTGAAACTGTAAAATGCAGCGGAAACAAGCTTGTTGGAATGGTGGTAGCTTATCTCTAAGAAGAGATGTGACGGCAGTGGGAATTCACAAGAATAAGGTTACAATGAGGCTCTGAAGTTCTTTTTACAATAAGAAATAATGTCAAAAATTCTATACATCCAAAAACCTAACCCTAGGAGATGAAGCGCCAAAAGTCATGTGGGCCTTGTTTGGGTAAGTTAGTACATCAACTTCCCGGGGTCGTAACTTTTGCATACAATCTCAATTTTAGGAATGTAATAGCTCATTGGAAAGGTATCATCAAGGAGATTAATTTTGGGGGCTCATTCATGCCTTCATATATCATTGAGGAGCTCAATCCTAAAAAACCTTCATTTAGGCCCTCAAAATGGCCCCAGAAGTTAAAACTGTTAAAAATAGTAAATTGCCAAAATTGTCAGAAAACTGTTTTGAGCCAGTTGGAAAAGGTGGGTGGCCACCAATATCCATTTGGATCATTGGTCATGATTGACCTATTTTTTGGACTTCGACAGACTATCGAAGGTGAGTGCAAGACGAAGTGGAGATTGTGGGATCTCGACCCCTTTTAGGGCCCTTTTTGGGATTGGGATTATGTAACGGGTATGGGGATGTTGGCCCATGGGTTTACCCATGCTTAGGAATATTTTGTACGTATAAATAGAAGGATAGGAAATGTAAGAAGTATTTGAATTGTTGCAAGTTGGCTAAGTGCTAGAGTTGGATCTGTGTGATCAAGAATTGTAAGGCTTTGTGCATATTGTTTGATACTTGGAGAGCTAAGTACAAGTCATTGTAAGGGGTTGTGACAAGCTGCGTGATTATACCTACTCGAAGAAGGAGGATCTAGAAAAGTGCATATATCTCCTGTCCTATGCAGATTAGGGTTTTTTAGTCTCTGTTCATGTAACTGATTAACAAAAGATAATAGAAGAGAAGAAGAGTTTGTAGACGTAGCCCCAGGGTGGGGGTGAACCACGTATATGTTGTGTTGCTCTACTTTGTGCGATGTGTTGGTGTGTTTATGTGTGACTTTCTATGATATATATGAATGTTATATAGGACTTATGTTGCTTTATGCTTAATAAAGAGAAGGAATGTTAGATATGACCTATATGACTATGCTTAGTGCCTGAATCTGCTATATCTAATATGTTCCTTTTATGCTAAGTGCTATTAGATGTGGATCTGGTTGAATATTACGATGCTCTGTAATTAGGGTTTGTCTGTGCTATTACTAAGAACTGAATATTGATGAATGCTCATTGCTAAGTGCTCTGTTAAATATTAGAATCACGGATCTTTGTCCTAGCTAAGGTTAAAGACATATAAGTCCTTCAACCACCCCTACCTCTACCTCGGGTGAGACTTCATCTGGTTCACAGGTGTTGTCGAAAGGGCCGGTAGTTAGGGTTTTGTTGGTGCGCTATTGTAGCGTTGAACCCTGGGTCTTCCCCTATGCCAACAATATTTATACTTGGTGGATTTTTCACACAACAATATGCATTGTGACTCATTTTGAATGCGTCCAATTTGAATCTTTATATGGTAGAAAAAGAAACACCCTAATAATTTGGGATAACCTAGTTGATTGAACTATACTTGGGCTATAATTTATTAATGAAATGGAAGAATAGGTTGCCAGAATCAAGAAAAATTGTAACGTAATAAAAGATAGATAGAAAAATTGTGTAGATAAGAGTAGAGTGCATAAATAATTTTTAGTTGGAGATCATTTTTTCTTGGCTGAGTGATATTGAAGAAAGTATCACTAAAGTTGGTAAGATGTGCCAAGATTGAATCAAGATATTATGGAGCTTTTAAATTCCTTGATAGAATATGGTTAGTTGCATATAAGTTTGCATTTCCTACTAACATAAAATCTCATGATTATTTCATGTATCTTTGTTGAAGAAGTATATTGGCGCATGATCATTTCACCTCCAAAACAAACTTTGTTCATTGACTTAGGGATATTTACATTTACTAAGGGAGTGGGTTCTCTAAACTTCAAATTAAAGTAAATTTTTCATGTTTTAGTGGGATTTTAGAAGTATAGGATTTGTTTTTCCCTATTTGAAGTGTAAAACCTTAATTGAGAAATCAGTTGAGTTTAGGTAGATTATCCTAAGTATGGAGGATTTGATTCCATTTGATCCTTATCAATTATAAAGTATGAGAGTTCTATTATGGTTGTTAGTTGCACAATCTTAGGGATTGTTTGATGATCTAGAAGTTGTCCTTCCATGCTTGACATTGTAAGCATGTGGGAAATCGGAAGGGTGTGTGTAGAGACAGAGTGAGAAAGAGGAATTAAGTGTGTAAGAGGCCGAGTATGGACAACATGCCAATTAGAGGCCAACTGAATGTAACTCAGGCCAGAACGGTGAGGAGGCGTTATGTAAATTATGTACAGAGAATCATTAAAAGAATTCATGTGGTTATTAATTCTCTGTGTCAGTGTAGAGATTGCATACTCTTTTTTATTTATGCTTTCTGCATAGGATATCAAAGTCCAGACTTGACTCTCACAGAGTGTTTGTTGTAGGATTGTGTGCAGGAAGAGTCAAATGTTGCAGGTTGAGTGCATAGAAGAAGCTACAATAGTCGTTGATCGTTGATCACTGGAAGGATCAACAATACAAATTGCATCAACCTATATCATGAAGGAAGGATCATTTATAACCATAGGATTTCCCCACCATTAAGTCCTGGTAGTTGGATAAGAGTTATAAGGACTCTATAGAAGTCCTGATAGTCTAATGATGGGAATAAATATGACCGTCTAATCTAGGATCATATCAACGGATGACAATGTATCGGGAGTTAGAAGACATGAGGAATTTACAGTAGAATCGTGATCGTTCAATCCAGATCCATATCAATGGTTCTCATTACTACAGATGAGATCAATGACTCATATTAGATCTATGGAAATCCACCATATCAATGATTCTTGTTATAGCGGACCATGAGCATCGAAGGTTCTAAGGTGTTGAGGGCATAAAAATTTTGAGGTCTCAATGATGACAAATGTCACACTAACATAAGGAACTCCACACATGAGGTGACACATGGAGAATAGACCCCACGATATATGGTTTCCATGGAAAACCATTGATGGTGAATATTATATCTTGATTATGTAGATGAACGACCCTCGTCGATTCTATGATACGTCAGGTTGATGTCAGATTCCACTCAGGGGATGACATGTGGAAGAAAGGTTTCAGACTTATTAGAGTTTTGTGGTGGCCAACATCATGAGTTTAAATATAATCAACGGTCCATAATGGATCCACGATTCGGATTGATGATGATCCACATTTGAATTATATCGTAGAGTAAAATATCCTGACCATTGATCACTAGCAGAATCAACATTCTAGATCATTGCGGAACGTGACTTTTAGGAGTTCTAGTAGTTGGGAAGTGTTAAAAATTCCCGATGTCATGGGACCACTATACGTTTCATCCATCCATTGAAGAGAATAGATCAATGACCATCAGAATGAGTGGTGTAGTGGAACTAGAAGATCCATCGTCGACTATTAGCACCAAGGTTTAAGAGCTTAAGGGAATAAGCACTTGGTCACAACTATATATTAGTCGCATGGACAAGAAGGGATTAGAACCAAACAAGAAAAGTGTTTGGATTTAAGCGTAGTGTTCTAACAATTGTTCATGAGAAAGATAAGTGCCCATATGTCATCATTGTAGATAAGCATCGATAGATCCTGGTGTGAGAAACAGAGAAAGATAAGTGCCCATATAACAAATTTGAGAGAAACTCAAGGTTGTAGCTGCAACAAATTTTACTTATAACTCTACACATGTGGGAAATTGACCTAGAGGGTCACTTTTAATTGGTATCAGAGCGTGCAAAATGATTCTATCAATTGGTTTTAGAGCTAGTTACACTCTCTGGAATCAGGTATGTTTCCTTTGAAATTGATGCCCGGAGATGAACATATAAATGTTCTTTAGAAATGAGAACAAATGTATACAGTAGGACAGATTTGGAAAAGCTGACAAGTAAATTTTTTTATTATTTTTGGATTGAGATTTGAGAAACTGATCCATGTGGATATTGGTGGCCACCCATCTATTCCAATTATCTCCTCTTGACAGTTTTTAGTTCAACACATTTTTCTATACTTCTTTGTAATTGTGGGTTCTACACTTCATGGGTTGTCTGAAGCCCTACACATATTCTAGGTGGATATTGATGGCCTTCCACTTAATATAACTGACTTATTTTTTATGTTTTCATGTCATCACATCTTGTTATACTTCGAGGGACATTTTGGGGAAATAAACAGTGTTTTTTTGGCTCACCACAGTCAAACTGTAGACAAAGTCAAAGTTTGATGGAATAATGTTTAGTTCTCAAAAATACCTTTCCAACGAGCTATTACGTGCCTAAAATGAAGGTCAGATGCAAACTTTATGACCTCGAGAAGTTGAGATACCAACTTACCCATAGGAGCCAACATAACTTTTGGCGTTTCATCTCATAGGGTTAGGTTTTTGGATGTCTAAGTTTTTGGCATTCATGAGTAATATTAATAAGGCCTCTAGAGCTTCATTGTAATAATTATTCTCAAATGGATGCGTGTATCACATCTCTTCTCAGAGATAACTACCACCATTTGAGCAAGCGTTTTAGTTCTGCAGTTTTACAGTTTCAACCTATTTCATTTATTCAATAGAAGATATTGTTCACTGGATATCTGTGTTGTTCTTCACATCTTTGTGTTTATTGTATTCATTATGTTAATCAATACGTTCCTCTCCTAAATGTGGATCAGTGGTATCAGAGAAGTATGCTCTTCATTTATTTTTCTTTGTGCATGTCCCCAGCAAGATCTGGGTACAAGAACTTGGGACTTGAACCAATCGAGTCGTTGTAAGATCGGTCACACCGAGACCGAAAACAAACCATGGGAGATGAAAATAAATATTATGTTGCAGGAGATCCTTTAAAATTGTTGCTCGAGGAATCCATTGTGTGACAATCGAACGAAATGATGGAAAACCTTGCACAGATCCTTCAATGGCTTCCCACTGGAGAAGCATATTCAACAAGCGGCCATGAAACCCCCTTCAAGGTATAGGTAAATTTTGATATTACATTATTTGAAGGACTGATAGATATGGATGTTGTATAGAAATGATTAAATCTTCTCAAAGGGTATTTTTTGTTCCACAATTTTTCACATAGGGAAAATATTATTTTTCCACTCCTCAAGGTCATCCCCTATGTTAAGGAATAGTGGGACACTTACTCTGAGCAAAGGGCGATAGAGGAATCTGCAATATTTTTGGTTTCCCCTACATGGGATTCCTTTTGGGATTCCATTAAAGAATAATACTACCTTGTTGGAAGCTACGAGGACAACTACACCAGATGGACCACCCTATGTCAAGAAAGGGACCAGACAGTACCATATTTCACCAATATTTTCCATACTCTGCGCACCAAATTGGGTATTAAAGACTCTAAGCGACATTTGGTGCTCAAATATCGTGGTTGTTTGCATATATACATTTAAACAGAAATGGAGTTTTTGGACATCACCTCATTGGGTACAGATTATAGATATGCTGTCAAGATCAAGCAGAAATTTAAGCAGAAGAGGCGAGAGTTTGGATCTCCAAAATCCTCATAGACGAAGCAGGGCAAAGGCAGCCCCAACCCACACAACGAGGGACAGAGAAAAGATGGTCATTCTCAGGATAACCAGTCCAAGCCACAACACAAGAAGGGAAATGAGAAGAAGAAGGACACAGGAAAATGGTGTGAATACCATAAAATCCCTTGGCACAACACTGAAGAATGTCTCTCCAAGCAGTCACTCATGGTCGAGCTAAATTATTATGAGTCATAGGTTGATTCTAATTCCAAATCAAATTCAAAAGGAGGGAAGTAAATTATCAATTTTGAACCTAGTTCCACTATCGCTAACATCAAATTCTAGCCAAGTGAACAAGAAGAACGAGAGTAAGGGGAACACCTCTTTCACTCACAGATGTGGGTAAAGAGTGATCCACTTCATTTCATTATCGATGGTGGTACTCAGAAGAACATGATATCAGTATAGGTCATCAAGAAGTTGGACCTGTCGATGACACTGCACCCGCAGGCCTGCTCCTTTGGTTGGCTTTGCTAAGGAAGAGATCTTTGTGTCATCCAATAGTGTTGTCTTCCCTACGACATCAAGCCTTTCAAAGATGAAGTATTGTGTGATATTTATCCCCTTGAAATTTGTGATGTTGTTTTAGGACAACTATATTTTTGGAAGAGTCATGTTTTGTATGAGTCTAGACCCCATAGTGTTATTATTACTTTGGGTAAAAAATTGTTCAAGATACCAAAGGTAGTGTTGCCTACTGCTATTTCTTTAATCTATGCTAAGGAATGTAGTAAGGTCATTTCATAGACCGAGAAGTTCATCTACTTTGTGATTCGTGCTCACAGTAAGCAGAAGGTCACCCCCACATCTGTGGCCTCTACACAAAGCCTCTCTTTGCAGCAGAACCAAGTGGAGAGGATCATGGAAGAGTACAGAGACATCTTCTCCTCACCCATTGGGGTACCGAAGAACTTCCAAGTCAAGCATCCAATTGATATAACCCCCAGTTCACCCCTTCCTAATGGAGCAGTCTATCATCACTCACTGATGGAAAATGATGAAATCAAGTGCCAGATCCAAGAGCATCTTACAAAGGGGCACATCAGACCCAGATCCTCCTCTTGTAGAAGCCCAATTGTATTGGTGCAGAAGAAGGATGGGACTTGGAGACTCTGCATTGATTATAGATCATTAAACAAAATCATAGTTAGAAATTAGTACCCAATTCCCAGGATTGATGACCTTCTTGAAAAACTGAAGGGGGGGAATTTCTTCAGCAAAATTGACCTAAATTATGGCTACCACCAGGTTCACATCGAACCAACTGATGTATGGAAGACAACTTTCAAATCTAAAGGAGGTCTCTTCAAATGGTTATTCATGCCCTTTGGCTTAACAAATGAACCAGCCACTTTCATGAGGTTGATGGATGATGTATTGAGACCCTTCACCAACTCTTTTGTGGTCGTATATTTGGATGATTTCCTCATCTTCAGTAGAAATTGGGAGGAGCACATGCAGCATATTCAGCAGGTTTTGAGCACTTTGTGGTAGCACAATATATATTCCAACTTGGAAAAGTGTTCCTTTGGCATAAAAAGGGTCCAGTACTTGGGATACATTGTTGATGAGCATGGGGTACATGTTGATCCCACTAAGATCCAAGTCATCTGTGACTGACCAGCCCCAACAACACTAACCAAGATTCGAATATTCTTGGGATTGTCCAACTTCTATCGATGGTTCATGTTGGGATTCTCCCATATTGCATGGGAACTCAACCATGTGACCAAGGGCGGTGGTAGGGAAAATTTCTTGTAGGGGAAGGAACAACAATGCGAATTTGATTATATTAAGAATCTCAGGTGCTCAGCTCCAGTAATCTCCTTTCCTGATATCCAAAAACCATTTGATATTGAGATTGATGCATCTGACTATGTTGTGGGTGCAATTATCACTCAACATGGTCATCCAGTGGCATACCATAGTGAGACACTCTCAGATACTATCCGTAAATACCCCACCTATGATAAGGAAATGTATTCCATTGTACAAGCATGTCGTCAATGGAAACATTACATTCTGGGAAAGGATATGATCACCCACATTAATCAAAAGACTCTACAGTTCATACAGACATAGAGGAAGTTGTAGAATGACTGCCAACAAAAGTAGTCCACCTACCTACAGCAGTTCCATCTCAACATCAAGTATAAGATATGGATTACAAATCATGTCGCTGATTTCCTCAGTCGACCTCCCATGGCTTCACTCACCACTGTGCTCCATTCCTATGGACATGAGGCATCTAAGTGGCCCTAGATTTATCAACAAGATCTGAAATTCACCACCACCTATCATTTTTTGGGTACATGGGTGACTATCACTGATTTTCACATTCAAGACGGGTTGTTATGCCATCTAGGCCATCTCTTTTTTTCTACAAGTGAGCATGAAAATTTTATTTGGGAAGTGCACTATAGTTGGATGGCATGACATTTTGGCGTGGAGAAAACTATGGTCATTCTCCAGAAACATTTTAATGGCCAAAAATTCGACATGATGTCAACAAGTATATCAGATCTTGCATTGTCTATGCCATTGCCAAGCCATCCATAAAGAAGAAAGTCTTATACACACCTCTTCCTACCCCCGAGAAGCCTTGGGAATCCATCTCGATGGATTACATGTGTGGCCTTCCATCCACCAAGAAAGGCAATGATTTTGATTTTGTGGTCATTTATTGGTTTTTGAAGATGGCCATCCTCACATCCTACAAGAAGAACATCACAGCAGAAGATACTTCCAAGATATTCTTCAAACAATTGTGGGTCCACTTTGGGATACCACGGACCATCATCTCCAACTGGGACAGTAGCTTCCTTGACACATTTTGGTCAAGTACCTGGTCACTGTTGGACACCAAGCTCACTAAATTCACTGCTTTCCACCCCCAAATAGACTTTCAAACAAAGGTCGTCAATTAGATGATTGTGCACATCCTGCGGTTGTAAAAATATAAGCATTTGTGTATATGGGATGATATTCTCCCTTATGTTCAACACAATTACAACAAGTCTCTCCACAACTCCATCGACCATAGCCCATTTCAGGTGGGACTAGAATTCCAACCCTTGGATCCCCTTGATGTTGCACTACCTCTTGCAACCACATAGATAGACTCCTCCCATGTTCAGTCTGAGACCGACAAAGCCACCAGATTCATTGAGTGGATTCAGCACATCCACCAATAGGTCCATGAGATTTTGCAGAAATCCAATGCTAAGTACAAGTAGTGCCATGATAAACAAAGGGTGTCGCACCAATTTTAGGTTGGAGACAAGGTCTAGATACATTTTCAAAAGGAGTGTCTTGTAGGGCCCCATTGAAAGATTCTCCCACTTCACTATGGGCCTTACACCATCACCAAGGATGTGGGTAGCAATACTTTTGAGCTCAACACTCCACCCTTTATTGGCTTGCACCCAGTGTCCATTTTGGACCTCCTTCAGCCATATTTTCCATCATTATTGGACATCTCGGAGATCGCAGAACAGTTGACACCAACAGAGCTCAACCCTAACTGCATGGAACATACATCCACTGATCAAATAGTGGACACATAGGTCAAGGGAACTTTCTAGTAGAGGATCCAGCTTTATCGAGTTGTCAAGGTAGGGAAACTCTTCCACCAAGGAAAGTGGGTCACCCGGGGCCAAATTCAACAGAAGTTTCCTCACCTAATGGGGGAAATCAACGCAATGGAGATGATTTATTCCTAATGGGGGAGGATTGACCTAGGTGGATATTGGTGGCCACCCACCTATTCCAACTCACTCCTCTTAACAATTCTTAGTTCAACACATTTTTCTATACTTCTTTGTAATTGTGGGTTCCACACTTCTGGGGCTGTCTGAATCCCTACACATCTTCCAAGTGGATACTCATGGCCTCCCACTTAATCCAACTATCTTATTTTGTATGTTTTGGTGTCAGCACATCTTGTTGTACTTCAAGGGCCATTTTGGGGCCCTAAACAATGCTTTTTTGGCTCACCATAGTCAAATTGTAGATCAAGTTAGAGTTTGACAGCTACCAAAAGACCTTTCCAATAGGCTACCACATGCCTAAAATCAAGGTCGTATACAAAATTTATGACCCCGGGAAGTTGAAGTACAAACTTATCCATAGGGGCCAACATAACTTTTGGCATTTCATCTCCTAGGATTAGGTTTTTGTATGTCTAGGGTTTTGGCATTCATGAGTAATGGTAAAAATGCCTCTGGAGCCTCATTGTAATCATTATGCTCAGATGGATGCATGTAGAAACCACATCTATTCTCATAGATAACTACCACCATTCGAGCAAGTGTTTCAGTTCTGAAGTTTTACAGTTTCAACCTATTTCATTTATTCAATAGAATATATTGTTCATTAGATATCTATGTTGTTCTTCATATCTCTATGTTTATTATATTCATTATGTTAATCAGTTCATTCCGCTCCTAATTCTGGATCAAAAAGAGCATTGAAGTTCTTTAAGGAAATGGAAAGAATGTCTACTTTAGGGAGGTAATAGAAGAGTGAATATCTACAACAGAACAACCGACAAAATAAATTGGAAAGATTGCAACAATACATGTTCGAATGGGTTCAGACAAGGGGTAAATTGGTCTTTTTTTTTTCAACTAATTTGAGAAGGAAATGGTTGATTACAAGCAGCAGTGATGGTGGTTACATCAAGAGGATTGTAACAAAGGACAAAGGAATTTCTTGGAGACTATGGCAAAGAACATGTTCTAGTTGAAGGTTGGAAGGAATGAGGACAAGTGAAGTTCTCAAATAGGTGAGCTACATAGGCTTGAATACAACTCACAATGAACAAGAGGAATCTCCTATATGAAGGAATACAATGATTACTGATGGTCATAGTAAAGGTTCCAGTGTAATCCATAGAAAGTTGAGTGATGAGGAATTTGAAAGGGAGATAACTGAGGTGAAGGCACATCTTAGTGTGTTAATAGAAATGCTACAAAAGGGTGAGGAAGAACAAGGATGTATATGGATTTTGTGAAAGGAGGTGAAGTGGCATATGTTGCAGGTGAAGCTGAAGCATAGGTTGAGTGCTCAATTGAGGAATCAAAACCTCATAGAAGTTGAGATTAAGAAAAGGTTAAAGATAGAAATATAAGTTCACTTTTGTGAACCTAAAAAAGGATCAATCCTTGGTGAGGGCCATGGTGAAGATGTTGACGAGAGACCTATTAAGAGTCTCATGGACTATGTAGAAAGTTCAAAGCAGCATGAATATATGATGATGCCATAAGCATCAAATGACACCATAGGGTCTTATGATTTTTAAACTCATAATTTGTGTATGATTGCAAGTTTAGTAGATAATGGATAGTCATTTGAAGTTGTCACAGATATGAAGGGGGATGAGACCACATAATATCATAAAGTTAAAATGGATACCCATACACAATTGTGTAATGCATTTACTAGAGGACAATTACAGGAATCTGTTGGTGTAGAAAGCAAGATAAAGTTGGCTCATAAAGATAGCCAAGGGAAGGACAATGAGAATAATTCAAATGCAATACTCAGGAAGTATGATGAGAAATTAGATTTGTTGGAAAAGTTGTTGAGAGGACCTGAGTTAGAAAAGGAGACTACAGCCAAAGAGCAGAAATATTCACAAGTGCCTTGTAACAAAGAAGTGTTTACAACATCTAAGAAAACTAAGGTAAATTTTAAATTTCAAACTGATTATGAGATCACAGGTATAGAAAGTGATGATGAACATGAAGTTGTAATTAGAGAAATAGAATCTAAACTATTTCTTTAAGATGAATTTAAACC
The DNA here is from genome assembly GCA_009831015.1 of Picea engelmannii. Taxonomy (NCBI): domain Eukaryota; kingdom Viridiplantae; phylum Streptophyta; class Pinopsida; order Pinales; family Pinaceae; genus Picea; species Picea engelmannii. The sequence goes on along the minus strand of ML809512.1, from coordinate 142,638 downwards.
TAAAGTACAACATTCAGAGCAAATGTTTAGATATTTTGAGAAAGAATTGAGGTTTTTGGAGGAATGGTTAGCAAGCGATATAGGTGAAAAGGACTATATAAAGAATGCAGACTTAGTTCAAGCCAATTTTGAGAAAAAAAATAAGACTTTCATACAATAGTGGCATGGATGAAGAAGATATGCAACAACTAGTGGGTAGCAACAACAATAAGTTTTAGCAAAGTAGCATTGGGATGTACCAGCAAGAGGATAAGTTAGACATGGAGATTGATGAGATATGGATGTTGATGATAAAAGTTCCTAAGAGGAAGCATATTGAAGTAAGAAGGATAATCAATAGTAGAGTACATTTGACTATACAAGTTTTCATCAACAAGGCAAGTGGACAATTGCAACATAAAATTTGGAGACCTAGAGAATTGAAGACAACAACAATACAGAATCAAGGAAACAATGCAAGTAAGTAGTGACAACATAGTATTTGGGATCCATGAATATGGAGGATAATAGTGAAGACAACATGTAGCAAAACATCAAAGGGAATGAAGTAATTGAACACGTGATCATGATATCATGAACAATTTTAACCTTGGGAGTCTGATGTCGAAGCATTTCACCTCAAAAATCAACCTTGTTGATTGACATAGGGATATTTACATTTACTAAGGGAGTGGGTTCCCTAAACTTCAAATTAATGTAATTTCTCATGTTTTAGTGGGATTGTAGAAGGACAGGTTTTGTTTTTCCCTATTTGAAGTGTAAAATCTTAATTGAGCAATTATTTGAGTTTAGATAGAGTATCCTAAGCATGGAGGATTCTATTCCATTTGATCCTTATAAATTGTAAAGAACGAGAGTCCTATTATGGTTGTTAGTTCCACAATCTTAGGGATTTGTTGATGAGATGGAAGTTGACCTTCCATGATTAAAATTATAATCCTACGGGTAATTAGGAGGGTGTGTGCAGAGATAGAGTGAGAAAGAGGAATTGAGTGTGTCAAAGGTCGAGTGTGGACAACAAGCCAATTAGAGGCCAATTGAATGTAAATCGGGACAGAAGAGCGAGGATGCCTTCTGTAAATTATGTACAGAGATTCATTAAAATAATTTATGTGGTTATTAATTCTCTTTATTAGTGTGGAGATTCTATACTTGTTTTTATTTATGCTTCCTATGTAATATATAAAAGTATATAATGGACTCTCACGGAGTGGTTGTTGCAGGATTGTGTGTAGGCAGAATCAAGTGTTACAAGTTGGGTGCACAATAGAAGCTACAGTAGTCATTGATCGTTTATCACTGGAAGGATCAACAATCCAAATTGCATCAACCAATATCATGAAGCAAGGATCATTTATAACCATAGGATCACCCCACCATTAAGTCTTGATTGTTGGATCAGAGTTAGAAGGACTCTATAGAAGTCCTAACAGACTAGTGACAGGAACATATCTAACCGTCAAATAAAGAGTTAGATCGACAGACGACAGTGTATCAAGAGTTAGAAGACATGAGGAAGTTAAGGGAGAATCGTGATCATTTGATCCAGATACATATCAACGATTCTCATTATGATGAATGAGATCAACGAATCATATTAGATTTGGTACAAGCCACCAAATCAACGATTCTCGTTATAGTGGACCACGAGCATCGGATGTTCTAAGTTTTTGAGGGCGTAAAAGTTATGAGGTCCCGATGATGACAAACATCACATTGATTTAAGGAACTCCACACATGAGGTGATATGTGGAGACCAGGCCCCACGATATATGGTTTCCATGGAAAACCATTGACGGTGAAAATTAGATCTTGATTAGGTAGATCGATGGCCCTTGTCGAGACTGATATATGTCAGGTTGACATCAGATCCCTCTCAGGGGCCAACATGTGAAAGTAAGGTTCTTGACTGATTATAGTTATGTGGTTGCCCATGTCACGAGTTAAAATATAATCAACAGCCCATACTAGATTTTTGATCTGGATCGTTGGTGATCCATAGTTGAACGATATCGTAGAGGAAGAGATTGCCATTGTTGATCACCAGTGGGATCAAAGGTCTAGATCATTATGGACCGCGACCATTGGGAGTTCTAGTAGTTGGGAAGTGTTAAAAAGTCTCGATGTCCTAAGACCGCTATACGTGGCAGTCATACATTGTAGAGCATAGATCAATGACCACTAGACCGAGTGGCACAATGGAACTGGAAGATCCATCATAGATCATTAGCTACAAGGTTTAATAGCTTAAGGGAATAAGAACTCAGTCACAACTATTAATCACATGGACATGAAGGGATTAGAACCAAACAAGAAAATCACTTGGCTTTAAGCATAAGGTTCTAATAGTTGGTCATGAGAAAGATAAGTGCTCGGATGTGAGCATTGTAGATAAGCACTGATACAGCCTGGTGCGAGAAACATAGTACTCTAGACTCTGTAAACAGAGAGAAATGGGCCCATATAAAAAATTTGAGAGCAACTCAAGGTTGGAGTTGCAACAAAGTTTAATTATAAATCTGCACCTGTGGGAAACTGACATGGTGGGTTGATATCATATGTGCATGATCCTAACCATATCATTGATTGCAATTTGATTGAAGTAGAACTAAATGGAGACATCGAGGTAAATCCATCTTGCATCCTTGATAGGAAAGTCATATTACTTGAGAACATAGATAGAGGGTAGTTAAAGGTCCAATGGGCACATTATAATCCCAATGAGGTGACATGGTAGTTGGAGGATGCTATGTGAGATGCATACTGAATTTTTATTTTTTTTTGATAGTGCACTGAGGCTAGTGCTAATTTAAGGGGGAGGGGAATGTAATACCAAAAAAATTGACTTCTAAATTTTACATGTATATGTTTAATCAAACTTGGATAGAAGCTTAGATATATGTGGTTTAGGTTTGAAACATGGCATGATACATTGACTACAAACTGGGAGAGTAACCATTACCGCAATATATTTTGGTTTTGTATGTCGGTACATTACTACTATAATAATAAAACAACTAAAAGGATAATAGTGAATATAAAGGGGGTTATGAGTGATATGACCCTGTTGTAATCTAGGGGAAAGTAGGGAGAGTTATTGTAGATCCTTACATAGACATCATAGAGATACATGCATACACATCGATATAGGTAAATACATACACAAGTAATGAGATCCCAAAGAACAGTCATTTATTATATGATAGAATAGTAAAATACAGTTACATATAACCTCTCACGTGAAGCTATATGAGCCTTCATGTGCTTGTCTATTTATAACTCTTTCAGGTAGTTGTAATTACTTAAATTCCTGGGTGGGTTGGTTAACAAAGACTTCAACCGACTTCTACTTCTAACTATGTCAGTCGACAAACAAGTTCTTAGTCGATCGTCGGGTCTAGTTGACAGAGTCGACTAGCCCCTACAACATCTCCCCCAACCTCAATTCCTTACTCGTCCTGAGTAAATTGGGGTTATACAAAATAATTTTTTCATATTTTGATTATAATATTACAATATGGAGAAGTAGAATATGAAGAGAGAGAGAAAAATGTAAGAAGAGGAGACAAAATCTTTATATGGTCGGCCAACCTAAGTACAATTTCTGACTATTATGTTGTGTTTGGATCTCCATTGTTGGTCAAATTAGTTGCATCTTGAGTGTTGGGTGTTCCTGTGCTTGTTGGCCCTTTACCAAGTTTTGAGGAACACTTGGTCATAATTGACCATTTTTGGACTTCGTCACCCTGTCAAATATGGAGCACCAAGCGAAGCAGAGATCATAGGACCTTGGTCCACTTTTGGGCCTCTTTTAGGGTTTTGGGTTAATGTAATGGAAAAGGGATGTCAGCTCATGGATTTACCCATGCTTAGGCCCACTTTTGTAATTTATAAATAGATACTTAGGCAATGTAAGGATGGTCAATGGCTTAGTGCTAGTAGTTGGATCTATGTGATTGGATGTGGATTATAGATGCTCTGTGCATGATTGTAAGAGGCTTGCAGATCTAAGTGCAAGTCATTGTAAGAGATTATAGAAGGCTTTGTGCTGAGGTGTAAGGAAGAAGGATCTAGCGAGCTACGTAGATCTTTTGTCCTATGTGAATAAGGGTTTGAGGCTCTGTGTTGTAACTAAAGATTGAAGATACTAATAAAGAAGAATATCTTTTGGACATAGCCCCAAGGGGGGGGGTGAACCACGTAAATATGTGTGTCATGCTCTGTGCTTTGGTTCAATGCATTTATCTTTTCTTATGCTACGTGCTTTGATATCCACTTATGCTCTGTGCTTCTTAGATATATATATGATAGTTAGATCTGATGTGTATAAGGATGCTTAGTGCGGATCTACTAGATATGATATGGGTTACTAAGGGTAAATGTTGAAACAATGTACATTTGAGTATTCACCGCGAAGCTTTGTGTTGTATGTGAAGTATAATAAGGGTTAAATACTAATGAATGATCTATGCTAAATGCCCTATAAGGATAGAATCATAGATCTGTGTCCCAGCTAAGTTTTTAGACACTTGAGTCTTGCAACCACCACTACCTCTACCTCGGGTGAGACTTCATCTGCTTCGCAGGTGTTGCTGAAAGGGCCTGTAGTTAGGGCTTTGTTGGTGCGCTCTTGAGCATTGAACCCTGGGTCTACCCCTATGCCAACAGTGCTTTATTGGGTTGGATATTTCATTTTCTTGTGAGTAGGTTGCTTCCTTAATACCATTTACGATATTTTTATTTCCTAATTACCTATTTTCGTGACACCCTTGGTTTGGTTTCACAGTCATCTCTTCTTGCACTGGAGTGTTTCTTGGAAGGTTTTTTCCAGATTTGTGTTCTGCATCGAGGGAAAGAAACATTGATTCTTGCTACTTTCACCAATGGGTTGTGGAAACCCCAAAGGAGCCCCATGTGCCTTTATGTGAAGGGAAAATTCCTCTTCTCACATTTGGACCAATATGGTTGACCTGCTTCTGAATTATGGATTATTTAGGAGGGTCATCATCTATTAACTGTGCACACCTCATGGTCTCTATTCTAATAATTAGCTTTCCACATAGTGAATTTTTTCCTTACTTGGATTTGTTATATAGGTTTTACATTCATGATATTGAATCTAATTCGAAATGGTAGTGAAAATTCCCCGCACGTCGTTCAATATCCCAGATTTCGAAGTACAGGAAAGGAGGTAGTTGTTGATTCAAATCATGTTGTTATGAGTGCAACTACTTTGAGGTACATTAACATATATGGTTTATCATAATTGGGTAGTTCCTGAATGTGTGTGGCTCCTTTGGCATGCGGATATCCCTACGATTGTTGAACAAATGCTCATGAAAAATCCCTTGTGCGTTAATCCTAGTGATTTTTCCTTGAAAGTTGTGCGTGTTAAGATAAATTGTAGGTAGTTGCAACATAATTTTCATCATTACATCGATCATTTTTAATTATGTTATCATTATCCCTCTTTTTCTATCTCGAATTGAATGCTCTGTCTCTGCCAACGTCAGTGTTTTCTTGGTTGGCATTGTCCAGGACCCGTCCAACAAGGTTTCCTCTGTTGATACGTGGTCAATATGTGGGTCGATTGATGGTTATTTTTTATCAATTTTTATTAATGGATTGACTTAGTCAATGTCATTGATGGCTTGTTTACTCATTCATTTTTCTAAATTTGGCTAAGTCTGAATGATTTCATCTTTTTTCATACCAATTTGATTTGTGTTCTCTTGGTCTGTGCTCATATGATCTATTCTCGCTCCCAGCCTGATCCATTCTCTTGATTCTCTTCTTATGCATATTTGTATTAAGTTGGTCGAAGATGTGGAATGTCGAGAATATATTCTGCTACTTTGTCTCAGGCTCGACCAAGGTTTGCTTTCTCTCTCCATTTTACTTTATTGTTTCTTTCCTTTAGCGTTATGGTTGTTCTTAAATACTTATGTTTTCAATTTTCTATGCCTAAATTTGTCTAATTGTTTTTTGTTTATTAATTTTAAGAAAGGTTTATTTATCATAAGTATGATTAGTCTGTTTAGTCTGTTCCTGTTGGCAACTCCCTGTGATAATTTGCCAATGAGGTTCTTTTCTTTTATACATGATACTTTTTAAAACGGGCACCATTAATTACTTTCTTAAATAGTTTCCCCAATAATGTTCTAAGTTGGACCACTCCATTCAATTGAATATCTTCCACGACATAAGGCCCTAGCCATGCTATTTCCAATTTTCTGGGTTTTCCTTTTATGCAACTATCATACAATAAGACTAAGTCTCCCTCTTTTATATGTTTTTTCTTTATGTGATGATTGTGCCATGATTTTTGTTGTTGTTGCTAAACCTATTGGTGATGTATCTCTATTAACCTTTCTTCTTCCATCTTGTTTAGTTGGTATAGTCAGTCATTCATATTGTTTCTCTCATCAAACTTTGCTATAGCTGCCACCCTGTCGGAATTGGCCCAAAATTGTAAGGGGATAACAGCTTCCTAGTTGTAGACTAGCTTGAATGGAGTTTTCCCAGTTGATCTTTTGAATGTTGATCTATACACCCAGAGGATTGCAGGAATCTTATCATCCCAATCATATTTGTTTATGCCACAAATCTTTGTAAGTTCTTTACATAATGTTTTATTAAAGGATTTGATTTCCCCATTTGCTTGTGGGTGATAAGATGTTGTTTTTCTATGGTCGATTGAGAATTTTTCTAGTATAATTTTAATTGTTTTATTCACAAAGTGAGTTCACTAGTCATTGATTAGTGTCAGAGGACAACCAAACCTTGTAATTATGTTTTCATAAATAAATTTAGCTTCTACCTATTTGGTACAGGATTCGACTGGCTCAGCTTCTACCCATTTGGTCACATACTCAACCGCAGTAATGATGTACTTGGCACCAGTTCTTATTTCCCTTTGTGGAAATGGCTCGATGAAGTCGATATCCCAAATTTCAAAATATTGATTAGATTTTATTGAACTAAGTGGAATTTCATTTTTCCACAAAGGTCGTCCAAGCATCTGACAACTATCACATTTTTTTACTTGATCTGACAGTATTTATGCAAAGTTGGTCGCCACGGGCCTGCTTCTAGTACCTTTATAGCTATTGTGTCGGCCTAAAAATGTCCTCCAACTACTCTTGCATGGGCTTCATTGATGATATCCTCTCGTTCATGTTCTGGCATGCATATTCTTAAAACATAATCCATTCCCATTTTATATAAGTATCCATTAATGATTGTGAATGGTGCAAATTTCATGGCTACAACTTTATTTTTGTTTGTTGGGAGGTCCTCTGGGGCCTTTCCTTCCTATAATAAATTGGAAATATCTTCTAAATATTTAGTGGCAGCTTTGACTCTAAATAAGTGTGCATCTGGAAGGTCATCATCAATTCCTATCGGATCTTCTCATGTTTCTAGTCATGAAAGGTGATCGGGTCAGACATTCTTTTTCCATGGTTGTATGATTATGTCGAACTCAAATTTATGAAATAATAGTAACCAATGAAAAATATTTCATAGATGAACTGGTTTATTGACCAATTATTTCAATGCATTATGGTCTGTGAAAAATGTAAAGGGATTTGCAAGTAAATAGTGACGGAACTTTTGTAGACTAAAAACCATCGATAGAGATTCCCTTTTTGTAGTTGAATAGTTTCTTTCTTCTTTATTCATTTTCTAAATTGAATACACATTTGGGTGGTCCATTGTGTCATCATATGTCTAAGCTAAAACCGACTTGATAGCTACATTGGACGCATCGACATGGACATGAAATGTTCTTGACTAGACTGGAAATTTGAGAATGGGTGCTTTGACCAACTTCTTCTTTAATTATGATGGATTCTTGGCAGTCCTGGCTCCATTTGAATTCAATATCTTTTCCTAAAGTCTCATCCATTGGGAAGGTGATGTCTGAGTAGTGGCATATAAACTTTCTATAATAGCCAGTATGACCCAATAGCATTTTTATGTGTTTTTTATTCACGGGTGGTTTTAGATCAAGGATAATATTAATATTAGCCATGTCAACCTTTACACCATATTTATACCACATGTCCTAGCAAGGTTCCAATAGGTGTGGAAGATATGCATTTCCTGATGTTTAGTGATAGTTCAATCTATCTGCAGCATTCTAGCATAATTCAAAGCCATTGTATGTGATTTTTTAATAGACTATATATTTTCGAGTCATCAAAGTATACAACCATAGTTTTGTAGATATACTCTTGAAATGATTTAACTACTATTCTCGAAAAAACTGTTGGCATGTTCTTTAGTCCGAAGGGCATTACTCTGTAAGTGAAAGATCCAAATTCTGACACAAATGTTGCTTTTTCCTAATCTTATTTTTCTATTGGCACCTGGTTATATCTTGAGAACCCATCAGTGAATGAATAACATTCATGACTACCGACTTCATTAATAATTTCATCAGCAAAGGGGGTGGGAAAAATATCTGTCACAGTCTATTTGTTGAGTCCCTGGAAATCGACACAAATTCTCATTTTTTTAGGGTCATGTTTCTTTGGTTGCACCACCATGAGGCTTGCCCATTCTTCCTTGTCGATAGGATGGATAATTCCTTCTTGTATAATTCCTTTGATCTCTTTTTGAACGATCGGTTTATATTTATGTGCTAACTTGTACGGTTGTTTTTATTGGTTTTTCTCCTAGAATAAGTGCAATATTCATTTTACCCATTTCCTCTACAAGTCCTTTCAAATCCTTGTAGTCATGTGAAAAAACATCTTGATATTATTTTAGTAGATTGACTATGTCGATTGTTTGCTTGTCAGACCAATAATCCCCTATTCTTACCATTTTTTGTCTATCATCATTTGATATGTTGAATTCCTTTGTTTTTATTTTCGCATCCATCCATTCTGGTGGCTTAGCTTCGATGAGAAGGAATTCTCCTTCTTCAATTTTTGTAAAACTTTTTGGGAAGTCGAGTTGTTACTGGTCTTCTTTGTCTTCCGTGACTATACTTTATATTGGCTTCACATGATTCTGCAGTGTCAGGCGGTCTTTCTTCCACTGGAAGCTCTGTCTTGGCCATTTTATATTCTCCATGTCGATCCTTCATGTGGTTGATATTTCTTTGTTTTCTACCAACACAAAATTGCAAGTCAATGTCGATCATTCGTCAACTGACATCTTTACTTTTTCTTTCTGTACAATTGGTGAAGGATTTTCTAGAAAGCTTTTTATCTGTTGTGTTTCATCTTTCAAGTGTTCCTCTTCTGGATTGAATTCAAAGTCTTGTATACAATTTTATTTAATTTCTACCCATCTTGATGTATGGTCATGTGCTTCTTCAATATTATACCATTTTTTTGGTATGTCGTTTAATGTAACTTGGAAACATATGGGGAGATACCCTTTCATCCTTATATCCTATTTTTATCCATTCTCTTTCGCAACATTGAATGTGTTCTATTAGGTCATAATCGAGTTTGAATGTGGGAATATCTGCATCTTTGGATAATTTCTTGTCTCCAAATATTTCAACAAAGTATGTCTACACAGTTGTCCATGTTTGTAATCAGTGGGAATGTGTTTCCCACCATCTTCCAGCTTGGCCTGTGAAAGCCTCCACAATAAATTGTATCCTCCCTTGGTCTCCTATGGACTTTGTCACTTCTTCGACATGGGTTGAAGGGGCATACAACTTAATGTATCATAGGGTTTTCTTGTTTGATTGTTGGTTCGTATAAGAGTGGGATTTTGTTGAGTTAACTTTTCATATACTTTTGGTACATCCTAGATTGAATAACATGATGTCTTAAGATGTTTCTTTGGAATAATTTCAATAGAACAAGAATCTTTCACATGTGCTTTGTAATTTTCTATTTTCCAGTTGTATAAGGCGGAGTCAGAATTATGCCCGATTGACATGGGGGATTCTCTCAAAATTTATCCTTATGCGGTCGATTATATATAATATTTTTGTTTGTTTTTTATCTTATATAGGAATATGGCTTCTTGATCCTCATCCCATGACTCCATCCATGGTTTTCCTTCCTTTGGATCCAGGGGAATAATTATTTTTCTCCCACTTCCTTTCAATTTAATTCTATCTCTTTCCAGGGAGACAGTCACTTTCATTCATCGACCCCATGGTCGACCAATAAGAGTTGTATATACCGACATTCCTTCAATAAGGTCGATCACTTTGAATTCGACCAAATTTGGTATTCCCATAATCTAAGTGTCGACATTTCTCAATATTTCAATTAGTTCTATTAATATTTGATTGACTAACTTAAGATAATTCAACGTGGGTGCTAGGTTGGGTCGGCTCATTCGTACCCATATTTCTCGTGGTAGAATATTGACTTGCAAACCAAAATCAACGACCACCTTATTCACCATCATTCCCTCAATCTCCAAGTCGACTCATGGATCATAATTTGTGTTATAAGAGAGGTGGTTTGCATCCTTGGTCAGTTTCTGACCATCTTTGTATTCTCGCAATATGTTGAGTAGATCCAACAACCTACCTATCGAATGTTTTTCTTCGAGGAGCTACAAAAAATTCCTGGATGGTGTCTTCATTTCAACTTCATGGGTTTTGTTGATATTCTGTGGAATTCCTGAAGAATTTAAAAGCTTCTCTCATGATTTTCTCTTTTTTATCTGAGTTTGGGAAGTTGTTAGCCTTCTTTCTTTGGTAATTTTGTGGTGGAGAGTGAATATCTTGTCCTAAGCCTGATCTTGTAACAATATGTAATTTTTTGGATTTTCTCACCTCTTCCTTGGATATTGCATGTAGTAGATTCACATTTTTTCTTGGTATTATTTTGTCAAGTACTATCGGACAGTCTTCTAAAGAATGATCTCCAATGCCGCATATATTGCAAAATTTCATATCAATGATGTCTTTTATATGGAAATATGTGCTATTGTGATCATTTTTCCAGCAATTAAAACAATATGGTCATCCGCGACCTCGACCACCAAATCCACGTCGGCCTCCTCAACCATGACCACTCTAGTAATCATCTCTTCGACCGTAGTTCTTTGTTTGATTAGTGGTTTCTATGTGGTAGATTGTTCGTATATTATTCTGATTTCGAGCATTTAGATGGAATTCATATGTTTAATGATCAAAAGATTCACATATGTGGCACCACTTCTTATTTTTTAAATTACATGGACAATATTGTATATTATGATCAGTTAGGCATTCACATATATTACAGTATTTATGAGCTTGTATTCAGTGGACGCCTATTTTTTGTTTGGGCTCATTTAAGGGACAATTATCCTTTGTATGTCCTTCCTCAGTGCATGTGGTGCACCATAGTTCATTACATCGTATATATAGATTTTTTATTGTTTGCGACAATTTCTCTATTTTTTCTTCAAGTCTCTTTGTCATCGAGGAAGTCGACAGGCTATCATCATCTTACTCGACTCGCTATGCCTTCTGTAATACCCCAAGACTGATCCCCTGGTGAATTGTAATGATGTTTAATGATGTTTATAGGCTAGTGAGCCAAGTATGTATAAGCTAGGAGGATTATGTGATGATTAGGCCAGTGATCCTAGATGCAAAGGCCAATGAGCCTATTTTTGTATATGTAACACTCATATCATTAATATAATACATCGTTGTGTGTAGACCAACCACGATAAACAATGATGGGGGACTAAGCTCCATTAGGAAGGGAAAGAAAAGGGGGCTAAGAGGCTAGGAAGGGGGGATAATATTGAGGGATTGCCTCCAAGGAATATTATAATATATTCCTAAAAGGATAAGGTTTCGACATAACCTATTGTCCTAAGTTCATTTGGGGAGAGGAACGAAGTCCAAGTGGAGAGGAGCGAGCTCCTGGAGATCCATGTGTCATCCAGGACGCATGCAAATATATCTGGAGAATTCATCTATTTTGGGAATCTTTGTGTCATTCACTCACGCACTGGGCAAGAATGGAGTCAACCATTTTTTTCCAGTGTTGAACCCTCTTCCATCGTGAACCTCTATAACTTGCGCACACTGGTATTTTTGTTGAGCTCATACCCTGCCTTACCCGATTTTGTTGTTATTCTTAATCATTTGACTTAAGATATAGATTGAAGAAGTAGGTTGTTGGGCCTATGGTTTTGAAGATGCAGGTTTTCAGGCCTTTGGATTGAAGAATCAAGTTGTTAATCTTGTGAGAAACTCTCTTCAGGTGAGAGATTGTTGGGGAAGTCATTTCTCCTGGAGGGAGTCCTGTAGCAGCTACAAAGCTCTGAGAATTCCTGATCTAGCCTATTACTGAAGCCCTAAAAAGGAAGTGTATAGTTGATGGACTATGGAATAGTGAAGGTGTATATTCCTGAGGTGGGACACGAATGTAGGGAATGAGAGTCTGTGAGCGGTGGGCGTAAGTAGGCTCATTGGAGGGAACCCTTCATGTTACATTGTGCAAATTTATGTAGACTCAGCCTAGCCTAGTATTTCCTTTACCTTGGGTGGAGTTTAGTCCTAGATCGGGGGTGACCCACTGCTAATAGCTTGGGGCAGTGTGTGTTGTGCCTCTTTCGTCACCTTGGTGAGCAAAACAGAGGTGCTTGCAAGCTCAGTTGGGTCTGCTGTAGAGAAAAGAGTTAGGGAAGGAAAATAAAAGCTACAATTAAGAATTAAACTAAAAGATGCAATAAAAACTAAATTCATGAGCATAGGGACATAGAAACAAAAAGAACCAAAGACCCATGTCACCAATGTTTGAGGCTGATCTATTAGTGAAAACAAAGCACCAAGAAGAAAGGGGGCAATGAG
>ML809512.1:11472-85553 GCA_009831015.1 Picea engelmannii | reverse complement strand
CAATCTGACTTCCCTTTCTCTGAGAGAGAGGTTCTCCAATATCTGATCAATGAGTTGGCAGCTACCTTGAATCGTTTCTATTTTAACAAGTAGACCTTGTTGCGCCACCAATAACCTTTCTCTGATTTCTATTGCTTGGGATTGAAATATCCTGATATCGATTACCTAGCTTTTGGCTAACTCTAATTTAGCCCGAAGCTGCTCTATCAATTGTCCTTTCCAGACTATCTGTTTCTGACTTTTCTGAAACATCAGCTGTGTCTATTTGAGATCATCTTTGAGCCACTCGATTTCATTTAGATCATCTATTCTAGCTTGCTCCAAAGTTGCAGTCACCTGATCTTTGACAGCAGCCTCTACCGTAGCTATTTTAGCCTCTAAAGTCTTGATTAGACAATTTTTTCACTTCAGATGATCTTTTAGGGTCCCGACTGAATATTGGTTTGTTGTAGTGAAAGAACCCAATGTTCCTGCTATTTGTGTTCCAAATTCTTCTTTCTTCATGGTCCTTCCATCGGTTATAATTTTAAATTTCTTGGATACAGTACCTACCTCTTGGTAGAGTTCTTGTCTCATGACAACTTTTCTCTTCTTATCAAAGAAGAATTCATTCCAAGGTATCTCTTCCACTAATATAGGTGTTAACTCTTCACCAAAAATCTAACCTGTGTCTGGTATTCCCTCTGTCGACTACGGGGGAGTAAAAGAAACAATGGGATTACTGACTTGTTTAGATGATTTCCCTAGAGTAACGACCGAAGTTGGCTTGCTTGGAGGATCAGAAGCCTTGGCTTCTTGTTTCGGGCCCCTAGTTTTCTCTTCTTTATCCTGTTGTTCTTCTTAGCCAGGTGTTGAATCTTTGGATCCTTCGGCTTTTGTTTTCTGCACCTCTACGGCCGTTTGATTCTCGCCCCGTAATACTGGGGGAAGGAATCTCTGCCTATGTTCTTGTAATTTGAAAACATCGGCCCTCTCTTCAGGCGAAAAGGATTACAGCCAAGCCAAAACCTCAGCATACAATATTGCGCCTCGGAAAATATCATCATGAGGCGAATTCTCATGCTCAAACCTTTTAAGGCCACAGCTAGCTAAGTGATTACTCAAGACCCATGTGGGTCATGTTTCTTGAATTCAATATGGACTAATTTTATATCTTCTAAGGTTGTTGCCTCGGCCTTTGCATGCCTGAAATCTAATAAAAAATAGGTGTTTAAATGAATGGGGAAAGGTGGCCATACCTTCTTTGAAAACCCCTTCAGCTCTTTACTTATGCCACCGATCACGGTTTGCATGGTGATCTCATGACATGCCAACCTATCAGGTATAAATAATGGTAGAGTGTGTGGAGGGACAGAAGCACCGAAAACCCTAATATATGAAAACTCTTCCTCCACATACCAGTCGGCCACCCTGCTTAAATTTGTCGCAATGCTATCTGAGATCTAGGGAAATGGATTACCGAAGATGGCAACATGCATCGATACCATTACCCAATTGAAGATTTCATATATAAAATATGAGGCCTTATCCTCCCAAAGCTTAGAATGATAGACATGGATAGGCTTAGTCTCCGATGGAGCCCATCTCCAACTCATTAAGGGAAAAGGTGTCATGGAACACATGGCATCCATTATGTATGCAGACATAAAAAATGAGGCAACTTTCCCGCTTGCCCTCTCCATCTGATATTCTATAATCGGACTGGTCAGACTATCTGATAACAGTTTGGTCCAGTCGAAAGAATAGCCTTCTGCTACTATGTGCATCAGAGGCATGCATGGGAGGAAAAAATGTACAGTGTCTTCCCTCCCGTACAATCTATAGGTCATCATCACTACATATTTGAACTGTGGTTCCAAAGAAGATATGGAATAAATTCCATTTCTATCTTCCCTGAACTTCGTTGGGTGTGAGACCCAATCCTTGATCAAATCCGATAAGCTTTTCATGTATTGCTCACACTCCTTATGTTTAAAATCCTCTAGAAACTCTGCATTGTATGTGAAGTTCGACGTGGGTGGTAACTTGTACATCGCCTATAAATTTTCTGGTCTAAAGGTTCCAACAGTGACCTTTTGCTCACTGATGATGGTTCTGGTAGGGATATCTACATGATCTAGCGCCCATCGGATCATGTCATAGTAAGGAAGAAGACGTGGCCTGGCCACTACTTTGTGCATCTCTGCCTGGACGATGATCTTGTATTTGGTAGTCATGTTGTCTTTCTCCTTGTCACTGGAATCGTCCGAACGGTTCACCAAATCTGATTGTAAAACCTCTAACATGTATGACCAGGTTCGTACGAAATCAACGCTTCGAGGTGAAGTATCTGAAACATTATCGAAACCTTGTCCCAAAATCTCAGCACTTGTCTTGGATGCTTTTCACGGGGCCATGATAGAAGATTGTGACCTAGCTCTCCTGTAATAAAAATGTGTATACATACAGAGATCAGTTTGCATAGAAAAACTTATCTGCATGAGATAGAAATGAGCTTTATGAATAGAAAATAAAGGAAAAAGATCTATATCTTCGATCATTTAAAATCTAGGTGTCTTTAAGAACGGAATTGGTCACATCATATTTAGAGACAGATTTAGCAATAAAGACCCTATCCTTACTTGCCGTTTTGCCTCATTTCCAATTAATGCCATAAATTTTGACGGTTCGTGACACAAGTTGGTGCAAGAAAATTTAAAATTACCTCATTGACTGTGCATATTATTATTTGTATTGAACACTGATTAGGCTGGCTTAGCTTTTTCTACTAAGATTAATTAAAATTTAATCAATCTTTCGGCGTTCGCCGTATCGGGAGTTTTCACTCTAACCTTTCGAGCCTCTAAAACCCGAGATCACGATGATTAGATTTAGTTAAGAAAGGATGTAACCAGGATTAAGTGTTTAATTAATCACGTCTTAATTTATATCATGACTTCGGGGCTCGGGGCTTCGAGGGTATAGTTTCCGGGAGGAGCGCTAGCCGAGTCGCAAAATCTCGAGATCACTATGATGTGATTTATTTAAACTAGAAGGTAAACCAAATTAAGTGTTTTAATTAATTATGTTTGAGCCACATCGCGACTTCGCCACTCGGGGTTTCGAAGGTATAGTTTCTAGGAGGAATGTATGTTGAGTCGCGAAATCCCGAGAGACTTTAACCATGGTCAAAACTAAATACCCTGGACACTAACCCGGGTTACTTATGTGAAAGTCTCGTGGCTTTGTCTTTCGGAGTTATGACGGTAATGTTTTAGGAGAGAGTGAACGTCGAGACATGAAATCCCGACAGCATTTGTCTGAGGTTTAAATATTTTTACTCTCAGCTTTCACCTGAGGTAGGTTTTTTTAAAACTTTTCGCGACCTCGCACATTGAGGCTTGTAAATATTGTGACTTGTAACCCCCGAAGAGAGATATTCTGAGGTACAAAGAGTAAAAAAATTTCATTTAATGATAAAAAGTGGTAGCTTATGAAACATAACATCCTTCTCTATTTTGCATGTCGAGACTAATGAGATTTTCAGTATGTAAATGTCACAAAGTGAATAAGAACTCAAAAACCAACATTTGATTTTTAAAAAATATATTTAAACCTGTTGAAAAAGGCGGCTCCAACATAGGCTCCAACTAAGGATCATGTCTTCCTACAAGACGGGAAGAACAGTAGACCACGTGCCTATATTGGGTAAATGGAGTCATTTGCTTCACTTATGCTAAACTTCCTTTAGGGGAAAATATAAACAGAGAGAAGAAGAGATTTTGTCTTTCACTTCTGCAAAGATTTTAAATACTCATTGTGTTTCATACTCAGCTACAGCCCCTTTCATGACTTTCTCTTTCTCTTTACTGAAATTAGGTCTGCATTAAGACAAATCAAAATAGTTCTAGGAAATCCAACAGATCTTGTAACTTTTGGCTTGCATCCAACGAAATTTATTACTTGTTTTTAATCGGGGAGTCTTGTTCAGGCTTAGGATGTGGATCCAGTCTCGAGAAATTTGATTACCATAATAGAGTGAAAATCGTGTATAACAGCCTTACAGACATCTCAGATATTGCTTCACTACCAGCAGGTCTGTTCAGTACCCCGGTGAAGTTATCTGCCCCTTTTTGTTGAATTTCCTTTCACCACTTCGAAATATATTTATGCATTTAAATGCTGAGACGAGGGCAATGATTTATGAATTTCCTTTCATCGTCTCTTCAGACTAGATGTACAATTAGATATAACTTTCCTTTCACCATCTTTCTTATAATTTTCTTTTTAAAACACGAAGTG
Organism: Picea engelmannii; assembly: GCA_009831015.1. Classification (NCBI taxonomy): domain Eukaryota; kingdom Viridiplantae; phylum Streptophyta; class Pinopsida; order Pinales; family Pinaceae; genus Picea; species Picea engelmannii. The sequence continues at coordinate 81,272 of ML809512.1, read as the reverse complement.
GGGGCAATCAGTTTGTATGAGGGGTGATATTTGTATAATATTTTGAAATGGAGGTCTGTTAACTTACTTTGATTTCTCAATACCAACCTTCCCTTATCCTTCACCACACCTTAATCCGCAGGAAAAAGGGGAAAAATCATTTCTAGGGGTTTTCCTTAGAGCAAGCCTCAATCCTTCAAAACTGTTGAAAAACCCAAAATAGTTAGGATCCACCTACGCATAACTTTCTTAGTAAGCTACTGAGGAGATATGAAGACCAGATTTCTTTCCAAAATACGCTTTACAGCTTTCAAAGTTAAAACATAATCTCTTCCCCCTATGTATATAAATCCGGAAAGGTACTTGGCCTTTTTTTTTTTTTTTTTTAAATGAAGACCAGAAGAAAGGTGACAGACAAATTTTTGTACATTGAGCAGCAGGGGTTGAAAATTAAAATTATTTTTTGAAAACCCTTTCCCAGAGACACTTTACTTAACTATCACCTATCTTTATTTTAAGTTAACTTCTTAGGACCTAGAGCAAGTAATTGTTCTTTTTAATAACAATTAAATGAAAACATTATATTGATGGGACCTTTACTGTGCTTAGGAGACCTTTGCTTTCTTAAAGAACAGAATTCTCGGGAGTTCATACCTTTACCTTACCATTTTGAAACAATTGAAAACCTTTTCTATCACCTGATTTCGGTGAATTTAGCCTCCGATACATGACTTTCTGTTTTCTCCTTTCGCTCGTTTAGGTCGCAATCCGAAATCCTGTAAACATGAAGAATGTCCCTTTAAAGAGTTGAACATATTTGAAAAACATGTATCTCTATTTATACTGACCTAAAAAATGAAAACTTACCTCAAGGGAATCATGAAATAGAAAGAAAATACAAATTGGTATATACAATGGAAATCCTTTGGGAACCAATTATTTCATGTAGTGTTTTAGATAACACTCGTTGACAGGGGCGTTGAAAATTTTACCATCCAGATTTTCTAATAAAAATAATTTTTTTCCTTCGAAAGCTGCGACTCTAAATGGTCCATACCAAATATGATCGAATTTACCGTGTTTCGCAAAATATTCCTTCCTTGCATCCCATATTAAGACCAAATCACCCAGAAGAAACTCTCTATCTTTTGTCTTGCGGTCAAATAACATTTTCATGTCGTCTTGATATTTTTGCAATCTTTCGTCCACTTCGACCCTATGTTGTTGTAATTCAATAGCTGATTTATTCTCCTTGTGACGTGGTTTGGTTCTTCTTTCTCATCTTGCCATATTTTTATTACAGGAAGTGCCAAGTTTATAGGTAATACCGCGACAGTCCCGTATACCATCTGGAAAGGAGAAATACTGATGGATTTTTTGTGCCAATCCGATTTGCCCATAGTGTGTATTTTAAATGTACATGCCAGGATCTCTTGTTCTCGTTCAACACTTTATTAATTATGTTGATCAGACTCTTGTTTGAAGACATGGCCAGTCCATTTCCTTGGGGATAATACATTGTAGAATGGTTGAGTACAATATTGTATTTTTGGAAAAAACTGATCATAGCCATAGATTTAAAAGCCTGGGCATTATCTGTTACTATCTTTCGGGGGCAGCCGAATCTAGATAAAATGTTTTCCTCTAGGAAATCTATTACCACCGAATCTTTAGCCCTCCTGGTGGGAATAGCCTCTACCCATTTAGCAAAGTAATATGTGGCGGTTAGCATCCATTTGTGTTGAGCACTGGAATGGGGGTTAATTTCACCTATAAAATCCAGTCCCCACTGCTGAAAAGGAGCCTCTGTTTTGACTGGAACTAAAGGTAATGCTGGGATTTTATGTTTGCCCATGAACAGTTGGCAAGGGTCACAAGCCTTGGCTTTAGCATTTACATCCGAGAAAATTTTAGGCCAATAATACCCTGCCCTCAGAATTTTATAAGTTGTCACTCTCCAAGCGTGATGTCCCCCACACATTCCATCGTGGAACTCGCTTATGACCTCATCTGTTTCAGATTCAACCAAACAAACCAACAGGAATCCAAGTGGGTCCTTCCAAAACAATTTACCCTCAGATATACAATATTTGACCACATGTAGTTTTAGCGTTCTGACTTTGGATGGAGATAAATCGCTCAGACACTTCAAAGTCAGTAGGTAGGATACTATGTTTTTGTACCAGTTAGAGGAGGTAAACTTCTCTTCGATTCTAATTCTACTTGTTTGCTCGTAGAGCTCACTCATATCTTCATCTTCTCCATATCCCTGTATGCTATTTATGCTGAGAGCTCTAAAATTAGATTCAACTAAGAGTTTAGCCAAACCTTGACCTTTTACTAGTTTCATCGGCTTTATTTCCAGATCAAATTCTTGAATTTTTGCGAGCCAACATCCCCTTTTGCCATCATTGTCAGGCTGCACTAAAATATGTTTTACAGAGCTAGTAGGTACATACGCGATTATCTTGGAATTCAATACATAAGTTATAAAATCTTTTAATGCCTTTACCATAGCATATGCTTGTTTTTCCATTATATCATATTTTAGTTCCGCGTCTCTAAGACTTTTGCTAAAAAAGGCTATCGGTTGTTAGAAACCTTCCTAATTTTTCTAGAGGAGCACCGTGGCAATGGTATGCTCAGAGGCGAGCGAGAAAATGAGAAAATCTTTTAGATAGTCAGGGTTTGCTAGTATAGGTGCCTCGCTTATAACCCTCTTGATACATGCAAACAATTCTTTGGCCTCTGTTGTCCATTTTACCTCGTTGTTTTTCTTTAACATACTTGTGATCAATTTCACAATTTCAACAAAGTTTGGGATAAATCTTCTCAAAAAGTTTATCTTTCCTAAGAATGACTGAATTTCTTTTACATTTCTAGGAATATTTATTGTGTCTATAGCTTGAACCCTGTTGGGATCAATTTTAATTATGTCGCGGGACACAATATGACCCAGGAGTTTACTTTCTCGCATGGCGAAGTGAGACTTTTTGGGGTTTAAAGATAGACCAAACCTGTGGCATTTTTTGAAAGTCCGTTTGAGATGTATTAAATGATCTTCGTCAAACTTAGAAAAAAAAGTTAGATCATCGAGATAGTTACTACAAACTTGTCTCTTTTGTCGACAAAAGCAATATCCATAGCATGCTGGAAGGTGGCACCTTCATTCATTAGACCGAAAGGCATTTTATCATACATGAATGTACCCCTGGGTGTAGTGAAGGTTGTTTTTTCTTTATCTTGTTTATTTACAGCAATTTGATTGTACCCAGAGAAACTATCAATCATAGACATCCTATTTGCTCCGACTACTTTTTCTAAGACATGATCCATTTTAGGTAAAGGATAGTTGTCTTTGAGGGAAGATTTATTTAAATTTTTGTAATCAACACACAATCTAATCTCCCCACTCGTTTTTCTAATTGGGACCAGGTTTTCCACCCAATCGAAGTATCTCAGTGGTACTATTATTTTCGCATCTAAAAGCTTCTTAACTTCTCTTTCGACTATGGGTAATAAGATAGGGTTGATTTGTCTAATCTTTTGCCTAAAAGGTTTGACGCCAAGCTTCAGATGTATTTTATGTTTGATCACAGTAGTGTCATAGGTCCTAAGATCTTCGTAGGACCAAGCGAAAACATCTTTATAGCATGCGAGTAAATCTTTATACTTATTTTTCACCTCACGAGGAAGGTACTTTGATATTTTCACCATCCTAGGTTCCTCTTTTGTCCCTACGTCGCAATCTTCGACCTCTTCTGGTTGGGATTGGAGAGTGGATTTTAAAGGCATGTCATTTTGATCGAAAAGACTTTCCAGGGGGATTAATCCCTTTGGAATCTGATTACTTTTTAAAACTAACATGCGATGGTTGGCTATTTTTTCTCAGAACTCCTGAGGGTCTTCTCCTTCTTGCATGATCCATGTGTGATCATTTTGATTCTCTTGATCGATGTGAGTTTCAGAAAAGTTGCCCACTGCTTCTAGGAACTTTCTGATTTGTTCATCATCCTCAGGTTGGGAAGGTTTAACTTCGGCTGGGATCTTATTATATAGTTTGTTAAATCTTTGGATAAATTCCATAACTATTTCTTAATTCCTTTTCTTTAAAGATCTGAATTCGGCCAGATAATATAAGTGGTCTTTTCTCTCACCCCATTATCTAAGAATGTCATCTTCTAAGGCATCGTAAGAAAGGATAAACCCTGTGGGTAGGCTTTGAAACCAGGTTTGTACTTGTCCTTCAAAAGTTTGAACAAACAATCTCGAATAAATGTCTTCATGTTCTAGACCTAAAATATCAGCGAACTGATCAAATAAATTTATATGTTCAGTCGTAGTTAAGTCCCCTTCCCCTGTAAATTTTGGTAAATTTTTTATATAATTTTTAGGAAGGTTATGAAGAGGTACGGGTAGAACCAAAGGTGCATATCTCGCAGCCACTTTAGTGAAAACTCTGGGGGGCGGGGGAGGCACTTGGCCCCCTGCTCCTCCTCTAGCAGTTGCCATTGGTACTACCTGACGAGGAAAGGATATGTTATATAAAGGGTTATGAAAGACTAAAAGCAGATTTCTTGCTTCCTCGAGGGATGAGAAAAGCGAAGATGGGTGAACAGAGATGCGAGGACTTGACTCCTCGGATTTGCAGGAGACATAATCAGGGGATCTCGGAGGTGTGAGATTTGAATATATAGTATACTCTTCGAGACTTGGTGAGGTCGGGAAGTCTAAAATAAGAGTTGGCGGGATATCAACCGCTGATAAATTTACTGCAGAGTTTTTCCCTTTGTGTCTGACAGGGGTTTTCAGAAGGATTTCACTTTTAACTACAGAACTAGCTAAAAATGAATTAGTGGTCTTGGGAGGGGTACTATGTGAAGTTGAAGGTTCGCAAGAAGTCTTGGTCTTGGGCTGCGGGTGCTTAAGTTGATAGACTGCAGTTGTCAGCTTAAGAGAACCTCTAGCATTCCGTATTTTTTCGGGATCTGCAACAGGCGTGGTCTACTTGCTCTCTGGGTTTTGTCTGGTATTCCTTCGACTGGATGCCAGCTTACTTATACATAGAGTCGCCAAGTGAATGATAGGAAAAGCCTTTAGAAAGTGCCCACTCTTTGTTCACTATCAAATGGTGAAACTTGAAAATATATATCGTTCTTCCCAGGGAAAAGGTTTCGTAACTTCGTCCACGGCAACGGCACCAAAAATATGTTGTTCCAGAGTATGTACTTAAGGCCTTAAAAAGTATAGTGTCTAGGCATCCAAAAGTTAGTAAGGTGTAAAAGGTAGGATAGTATAACTTCGGGAAAGGAAGCTAGGGTTGATTTCTAGGTTGTCGTTGTCTAGCTTCCAACTGTTCCTGGATGTTTATATCTCGTTCTATTGCAGCCCATGAACGTTCCAGTTCTACCCGGGTGGTGGTTGTTTTAAGTATAGTATCAAAGAGATTTAAAGCGATATGGGTTTGGTCCGATAAACCGGGTTCAATATTAGGTTGTCTTACAATGGGGACAATCATAGAGGAACATAAAATTTTAAAAGAAATTTGAAATTTTTTATGCTATATCAATTTGATCTTATAAAGAGAACTTTGAAATTAATGTTAAGGATAGAATGCAAACCAAAGGCCTTTTCCCGTAACTATGTTATATTTGAAATAAATAGTGTGTGAAATATGAGAAAAGCATTTAGATGTTTATAAAGTAAGGCTCCTATCAAGGGAGAATCTCACTCCTTAAACAGAGGAAGAAAATAGACTAAGAAGGAATCTGACGAAGCATAAAATATGACAACTTAAAGGTTCACAGGTCTTGTATCTGTTGTTAACCAATAAAGAGGAAAAACTGTAAACGATATAAATGAATAAAATTTAACCACCATAGTAGAAGTATTACTAAATTGCAGTGCAACATTCATCAGATGTATATAAGCGAAATAAAATTGAATATGAATAACAAAGAGAACAAATTCATAACATAGTGTTGATGGAATCAGGATTCTCCGGATTACTTTGTATTAAGTCTCAAAAACAAGATAGCCTCTCTTACAATCGACCAAAAAGGTCCATCCCTGTTTCCTTTCTACAAAATTTATATTTATACAGATTTTTATATGATGGAATCTCAATCATTCCAGAGGTTTTCGGTTACAATCGAAGGGGTTAAAACATTTCATTTCGTTATCTCTGTCCTCATTTGGTACCAGAAACCTACCTTTTTGCCTGCTCCGTGCAAATAACGCACTTCTCCACCAACTGTGTTATCATCTTAGAAGGTTCTGCTTGGTTATTGGCCTCAAAAACATAACAATCTTTCACCAATTGTGGCAACTTTCCTTCCACCTGTTGATCTTTGGTGTTGATAGAACATAATAATATACTTGGTTTGATTATCCATTTATCTATTTGAACTATGTCTGTCTGGGTTATTTGTGAAATTTTGGTTAATTCTCTTTCTTCATTTTTCTTGATATTTAGCAGATATTTGGCTATATTGATCTGACCCAGTATCTCAGTGCTACTTTCACCATCAGAAGCCAACCACATCCCATTTAGCAAACTGAAAGTTTCTTCACAAGATTTTCTTATCTCCTTAGCTTGTTGTCTTCCTTCAGATATATTTCACTCCCTTCAGATATATATTGCCCCTGGTCTACTCGGAGATGGGAAAACTAGAACTACTGCTTATTTCCTTTCTCATTGTGGCTATAATAGCCTCCTGGAATGCAACTTGAGTCGATCCGACTTCCCTTTCTCTGATAGAGAGGTTCTCCAATATTTGATCAATGAGTTGGCAGTTACTTTGAATCATTTCTATTTTAAAAATTAGACCTTGTTGCGCCACCGATAACCTTTTTCTGATTTCTATTGCTTGGGATTGAAATATCTCGATATCGATTACCTGGCTTTTGGCTAACTCTAATTTGGCCCGAATTTGCTCTATCAATTCTCCTTGGCGGACTATCTGTGTCTAACTTGTCTGAAACATTAGCTGTGTCTATTCAAGATCAGTTTTGAGTTGCTCGATTTCATTTAGATCATCTATTCTAGCTTGCTCCAAAGTTGCAGTCATCTGATCTTTGACAGCAACCTCTGTCGTAGCTAGTTTAGCCTCTAATGTCTTGATTAGATGATTTTTTCACTTCAGTTAATCTTTTAGGGTCCCGACTGAATGTTGGTTTTCCATAGCGAAAGCACCCAATGTTCCTGCTATTTGCGTTGCAAATTCTTCTTTCTTCATGGTCCTTCCATTAGTTATAATTTTAAATTTCTTAGATACAGTACCTGCCTCTTGGTAGAGTTCTTGTCTCACGACAACTTTTCTCTTCTTATCAAAGAAGAATTCATTCTGAGGTAGCTCTTCCACTTATATAGGTGTTAATTCTTCACCAAAAATCCAACCTGTGTCTGGTATTCCCTTTGTCGACTGCAAGGGAGTAACAAAAACAATGGGATTACTGACCTGTTTAGATGATTTCCTTGGAGTAACGACCGAAGTTAGATCGCTTGGAGGATCGGAAGCCTCGGCCTCCTATTTCAAGCCCCTAGTTTTCTCTTCTTTATCCTGTTGTTCTTCTTGTCCAATTGTTGAATCTTTGGAGCCTTCGGCTTTTGTTTTCTGCACCTCTACGGCTGTTTGATTCTCACCCCGTAATACTGGGGGAAGGCAGCTCTACCTATGTTCTTGGAATTTGAAAACATCGGCCCTCTCCTTCGGCGACAAGGCTTGCATCCGAGCCAAAACCTCGGCATACGATCTCGCACCTCGAAAACTATCATCATGAGGCAAATTCTCGTGCTCAAACCTTTTAAGGCCACATCTAGCCAAGTGATTACTCACGACCTTGTGTGGGTCATGCTTCTTGAATTCAATATGGACTAATTTTATATCTTCTAAGGCTGTTGCCTCGGCCTTTGCATGTCTGAAATCTAATAAAGAATGGGTGTTTAAATGAATGGGGAGAGGTGGCCATACCTTCTTTGAAAACCCCTTCAGCTCTTTACTTATGCTACAGATCATGGTTTGCATGGAGATCTCGTGACAGGCCAACCTTATCAGGTATAAATAATGGTCGATCGTGTGGAGGGACAGAAGCGCTGAAAACCTTGATATATGAAAACTCTTCCCCCACATACCAGTCGGCCACCCTGCTCAAATTTGCTGCAATGCTATCTGATATCCGAGGCGGTGGATTACCGAAGATGGAAACATGCATCGATACCATTACCCAATTGAAGATTTCATATATAAAATATGAGGCCTTATCCTCCCAAAGATTAGAATGATAGACATGGATAGGATTAGTCTCCAATGGAGCCCAGCTCCAACTCATTAAGGGAAAAGGTGTCATGGAACACATGGCATCCATTATGTATGCAAACATAAAAAATGAGGCGACTTTCCCGCTTGCCCTCTACGTCCGATATTCTGTAATTTGACTGGTCAAACTACCTGATAACAGTTTGGCCCAGTCAAAAGAATAGCCTTCTGCTATTGTGTGCATCAGAGGCACCCATGGGAGGAAAAAATGTGTGATGTCTTCCCTCCCGTACAATCTATAGGTCATCATCGCTATGTATTTGAACTTTGGTTCCAAAGAAGATATGGAATAAATTCCATTGCTATATGCCCTGAACTTCGCTGGGTGTGAGACCCAATCCTTTATCAAATCCGATAATATTTTCCCATATTTATTGCACTCCTTATGTTTAAAATCCTCTAGAAACTCTGCATTGTATGTGAAGTTCGACGTGGGTGGTAACTTGTACATCGCCTGTAATTTTTTTGGTCTAAAGGTTCCAACAGTGACCTTATGCTCGTTGATGATGGTTCTGGTAGGGATATCTACATGATCTATCACCCATTGGATCATGTCATAGTAAGGCAAAAGACGTGGCTTGGCCACTACTTTGTGCATCTCTGCTTGGACAACGATCTTGTATTTGGTAGTCATGTCGTCTTTCTCGTTGTCACTGGAATCGTCCGGATAGTTCACCAAATCTGATTGCAAAACCTTTGAGATGTATGACCAGGTTCGTACGGAATTAACGCTTCGAGGTGAAGTATCTGAAACATTATCGAAACCTTGTCCCAAAATCTCAGCACTTGTCTTGGACGCTTTTCGCGGGGCCATGACAGAATATTGTGACCTAGCTCTCCTGTAATAAAAATGTGTATACATACAAAGATCAGCTTGTTGAGAAAAACTTATCTGTGCGAGATAGAAATGAGCTTTATGAATAGAACATAAAGGAAAAAGATCTATATCTTTGATCATTTAAAATCTAGGTGTCTTTATGAACAGAATCGGTCGCATCATATTTAGAGACAGATTTAGCAATAAAGACCCTATCCTTACTTGTCGTTTCACCTCATTTCCAATTAGTGCCATAAATTTCAACGATTCGTGACACAAGTTGGCGCAAGAAAATTTAAAATTACCTCATTGACTGTGCATATTATTATTTGTATTGAACACTGATTAAGATGGCTTAGCTTTTTTGATTAATCTTAATTAAACTTTAATCAATCTTTAGGTGTTCTCCATATCGAGAGTTTTCACTCTAACCTTTCGAGCCTCTAAAACCCAAGATCACGATGATTAGATTTAGTTAAGCAAGGATGTAACCATGATTAAGTGTTTAATTAATCACGTTTTAATTTATATCATGACTTCGGGGCTCGGGGCTTTGAGGGTATAGTTTCTGGGAGGAGCGCTAGCTGAGTCGCAAAATCCTAAGATCACTATGATGTGATTTATTTAAACTAGAAGGAAAACCAGATTAAGTGTTTTCATTAATTGTGTTTGAGCCACATCACAACTTCGCCACTCGGGGTTTCGAAGGTATAGTTTCTGGGAGGAACGTATGCCGAGTCGCGAAATCTCGAGAGACTTTAACCATGGTCAAAACTAAACACCATGGACACTAACCCGGGTTACTTATGTGAAAGTCTTGCGGCTTCGTCTTTCAGAGTTATGACGGTAATGTTTTAGGAGAGAGTGAATGCTGAGACACAAAATCCCGACAGCACTTGTCTGAGGTTTAAATATTTTTACTCTCGGCTTTCACCTGAGGTAGGTTTATTTAAAACTTTTCACGACCTCGCACATCAAGGCTTGTAAATCTTGTGACTTGTAACCCCAGAAGAGCGATATTCTGAGGTACAAAGAGTAAAAACTTTCGTTTAACGATAAAAAGTGGTAGCTTATGAAACATAACATCCTTTTCTATTTCGCATGTCGAGACTACTGAGATTTTCAGTATGTAAATGTCACAAAGTGAATAAGAACTCAAAAACCAACATTTGATTTTTAAAAAATATATTTAAACCTGTTGAAAAAGGCGGCTCCAACAGAAGGAATTCAAGAAGCATTTTGAGAAGAAATACTTGACCAAGAGGTATTATGAAAAAAGATGAAAGAGTTCTTTGAACTCAAACTAAGCAGCAATTGATGAGTATGAAAGGATATTTTTAGAACTATTGAAGTATGTCTCCTTCATCAAGGATGAGATAGTAAATATTCAAAGATATTTGAGTGGGCTACCATCTTTCATCAGTGAAAATATTCAATATGATGATATCAAGACTTTGGAGGAAACCATAAGGAGAGAAAAGTGTTTATATGATCAACATAAGGGAAATCCTACTTTCCAAAGAGATTGGGAAGACAATAAGGAGTTTAAGAAGGAACGAAGGCAGAAGGGGAAGAAGCCACCATGTTTTAGAAATGGTCCTCCAGGACATCCATATTTTAGAGAACAAAGAATGGTTGAGGTCGGTGGGAAAAGGCCAAGGCAGAAACCCATTCAATGTTGGGGTTGTAAAGGAGACCATAAGTATAGATATTGTCCTCACAAAAGTGACAAAGTGAGAGTTGTCCACAATGTACAACAAGCAAAAATAGTGTAGGACATGGGCACAAGTGTACCCAATATCTATGCAGTCTTGGACAACAAGCAAGTTGAGTTTCAATCACACATGATTGAAGTAGAAGGTATGATCAATAACCACGCCTTTACTATTTTAATAGATTCAGGAGTTAGTCATAGCTATATAGATCCTGAGGTAGTGGAAATATTGCATTTTTCAAGAAGAAAGCATGAGAAATATTGGTTGGTACAACTGGCTACAAGAGCCAAGAGAAAAGTGGTTGAGCTGGTTAAATCATGTCCAGTGGACATGAACGGGTTAAGTACCAAGGTAGATTTGAACATCCTTCCATCGGGTTCATATGACTGGCTAATTGGTATGTATTGGTTGGACCAAAACCATGATGTCTTAGACTATCATAACAAGGCGTTTACTTGCATGAATGAGGAAGGGAACCTAAGAATAGTCCAAGGAATTCCTAGGGCAGTTATTATCCAAGAGATCTCAGCAATGCAGCTGAAGAAGTGTTACAGGAAGGGATGCCAAATATTTGTAGCTCAATGGAAGAAGCACCTAAGGATAAGGTGTCAAGTATGGAGGATCACTTAGTCCTGAAATATTTTGAAGATGTGTTTAGGGAGATACCAAGACTACCCCCAAAGAGAGGTATTGATTTCTCTATAAATTTGATGCCTGAAGAAGCTCCAGTATCAAAGACTCCCTATAGAATGAGTACACCAGATTTGAAGGAACTACAAATGCATCTTGAAGAACTTATGAATAAGGGGTATATACGCCAACATGTGTCACACTGGGGTACACAAGTCTTATTTATGAAGAAGAAAGACGAGACATTGAGACTGTGTATTGACTTCAGACAATTGAACAAGGTAAATATAAAGAACAAGTATCATTTGCCAAGGATTGACGATCTCTTTGATTAGTTAAAGGATGAAAGGATATTTTAAAAGATTGATCTCAGATCTGGTTACCATCAAGTAAGGATCAGAGATGAAGACATCAACAAGACCACCTTCAGGACAAGGTATAATCATTACGATTTCACAGTGGTTGCATTTGGGTTATCAAATGCACTAGTTATTTTCATGTGCTTAATGAATGGTGTTTTCTGGGAATTTTAGACAAGTTTGTCATTGTATTTTTGGATGACATCCTTGTATATTCCAAGTCAAGAGAAGAACATGAGCATCATTTGAGGATGGTGTTACAAGTGTTAAGAGAGCACCAGTTGTATGCCAAAGTGAGCAAGTGCTTATTTTATCAAAATCAAATTCACTATTTGGGGCATATCATATCCGAAGAAGGGATAGCAATGGAACATGAAAATATTGAGGCCATTAAAGGGTGGAAAACACCTAAGAATGTGACAGAAGTTAGATCCTTCATGGGTCTAGCTAGATACTATAGAAGATTCATTACAGGGTTTTCGAGAATTGCTCACCCAATCACTTCCTTGCAAAGGGGGTGAAGTTTCAATGGACAACAGAATGTGAACAGAGCTTCCGAAAATTGAAGCAGTTGTTAATCAACGCTTCAATTCTAAGTATTTTTTATTTGAATGAAGATTTCATGGTTTTCACATATGCATGCAAAGAAGGACTTGGTGGAGTCCTCAGTCAGAATGGGTTTGTAATATGTTTTGAATCCAAAAAATTGAAAGAGCATGAAAGGCTCAATGCCACTCATGATTTGGAGTTGGAAGCCATAGTGCACGCCTTGAAGAAGTGGAGGCACTACCTCATGGGAAAGAGGTTTGAGTTGAGGACAGACCATAATGGTATGAAATATTTGTTTGATCAACCAAATTTAAATGCCAGGCAAAGTAGATGGTTGGAATTCCTCTGTGAGTATAACTTTGATATCAAGCACATCAAAGGGAAAGAGAACAAAGTGGTTGATGAACTCAACAAGAGAGTGCATGTACTACATGCTACAACCATTAGCATGTATCAAACTGATCTTAAAGGAATAATTTATGAGGCTGTAAAAGTAGATTTGCAGTACATGGAGTTGGTAACAAAATTACAGCAAGGTAAAATGCAACAGAAAGTTGAAGATTATGAATTGGGAAATGATGGAATTCTCATGTACACGAACATAATTTATGTACCCAATTCTCATGAATTGAGAAGTATGATTTTGAAAGAGATGCATAATTTATCTTATGCTGGACACCCAGGATATCAGAAAATAGTGGCAATAGTCAAGAGCCAATATTATTGGCCAAGCATGAAAAAGGAGATTGTTGAGTACATTGCTAAATGTTTGGAGTGTCAAAAGATCAAGGCTGAGCATAGACATCGGCGAGGTTTTTGTAGCCATTGCTCATTCCTGAGTGGAAGGGGGAAGTGGTGACAGTTGATTTCATCACCAAATTTTCCAGAACAAGCAAGCAACATGATGCTATCATGGTGGTGGTGGACAAGCTTACTAAAGTTGTCCATTTCATTTCTATGAAGGTTTACTCACAAGGAAACCAATGTTGTTGATATTTATATGAGGGAAGTAGCACGCTTGCATGGCATACCCAAGACAATTGTGTCTGACTGAGACCCAAATTTTACCTCAAAGTTCTGGAGGGGATTATTCAAAGGGTTCAGAACAAATCTGAACTTCATCACAACTTATCATCCTGAGACTGATGGGAAAATAGAAAGAGTGAACCAAGTGATAGAGAATATGCTAAGGATGTACATGATGGAAAATCCATCTAAATGGGAAGATTATCTACACTTGGTAGAATTTTCCTACAAAAATGGGTACCAAGCATCACTGAAGATGAGCCCATTTGAGGAACTTTATGGAAGAAAGTGAAACACACCAATAGGTTGGGAAAACCTAGATAACAGAGTAGTGATTGGGCCAAAGTTGCTCAGGGAAATGGAAGAGAAAATGTTGAAGATAAAACATAATTTAAAGGTTGCCCAAGACAAGAAGAAAATCTATGCTGACAAAGGTAGAACTCACAGGGAATTTAAAGTGGGTGATCATGTTTTCTTGAAGGTGAAGGCCAACAAAAGTTCCCTAAAGTTGAGAAATTGTTCCAAGTTGGCAACTAGATATTGTGGGTCGTTTGAAATCCTAGAGAGGATTAGACCAATAGATTATATGATTGCATTGTCTGCATCTATGTATATACATAATGCAATCCATGTATCATTGCTTAAGAAATATGTACCTAATGTTAATCATGTTATTGATTGGAATGTGATTCAGGTGGAGCAAGAAAGTGTTTTTCAAGTGCATCTGGTACGCATTCTAGATCGAAAAATCAAACAGCTCTGGAATCGATCCATACAGATTGTAAAGGTCCAATGGACCTGGTACAGTTATGAGGATGCAACTTGGGAGCATGAAGATGCTATGCGGGCATAATACCCTCATCTTTTTGAATATTTTTGAAAATATTGTTGCAATATGTAAATATGATGCAATGAGGACAATGCATAAATAAGGGGAGGGGATTGTAATACCCCAAGTCCAAGCCCCTGTTGAATTGTAATGATGTTTATAGGCTGGTGAGCAAAGTATTTATAAGCTAGGAGGCTTAAGTGATGATTAGGCCAGTGATCCTAGATGCAAATGCCAATGAGCCTATTTTTGTATATGTAACACTCATATCATTACTATAATACATCGTTGCGTGTAGACCAACCAAGATAAATGAGGATGGGGGATTAAGGTCCACTAGGCAGGGAAAGGGAAGGGGGATAAGAGGCTAAGAAGGGGGGCAAAGCTTGAGGGATTGCCTCCAAAGGAATATTGTAATATATTCATAAAAGGCTAAGGTTTGGACATAACCTGTTATCCTAATTTCCTTTGGGGAGAGGAACGAACTCCAAATGGAGAGGAGTGAGCTCTTGGAGAGCCATGTGTCATCCAGGACGCATGCAAATATATGCGAAAAATTCGTTTGTTTTGGGAATATTTTTTCCATTCACTCATGCATTGAACAGGCACATAGTCAACCATTTTCCACCATTGTTGAACCCTCTTCCATCATGAACCTATGCAACTTGCACACACTAGTATTTTTGTTGAGCTCATACCCTGACTTACCTGATTTTGTTGTTGTTGTTAACCATTTGACTTAAGAGTTGTTGAGTCTCCATTTTGACACCTCTATTACCCTATATTATCCTCTATCTGGGTCAATTTTACCTCTGACATGTGCATATGTTGTCTATTACCTCCACAAACCTACCTTGTGACCTTGTCCATATGCATAAAGAGGTAACCTATGTTAAAACATGATTTGTTTGATTTCTTGATTAAATTGGGATTGAATGTTTGATTATTATGCTCCTAATTACTTTGACCATTATTAAGCAGCTTCATGACAAGGCATCACTTCATCTGATACTACCACTGGTCTGGCACTGCAACAACCCACTGATTTGGTACTCTGCCTGATCTGGTACTCCGCCTGATCCGGTACTCCACCTATTCCGATACCAACTCTAGGTTATTCCAGTACCATCTCTCCGCCTATTCCGGTACCATCTTTGCACCTATTATGGTACCATTTTTGTGTTGATCTGGTACCCAGATCTATTATTGTGCTAGTCCGGTACTAAACCCCTATATATAGGATTAACGTTTTGAACGAGTATGTTGGTGATGATTTCAAGAAATTTGTTAGATGGAAGTATCCTTAGATAGTTTGGAGATCATGATAGACTTCATAACTCATGCACTTCATGTCATGAGGATGAATTCCATTCCTTGAGATACGATATGATTCACCAATTGTAATATTGTGTAAATAGTTTATAATTATCCTCAGACCTTGCTTATAATGACTAACCTTCTTTAAAAGGAATGTTGTGTAGATGATAGATAGTAAGTAGAGAATGATATACATTTTTGTGTTGGGAAATGAAATGTTGAATTACTAATTCACTCGATCAATTGAAGGAACACGAATGTTATTTTGTGCAATTCATGGGTATGAGTAAAGTGTTTTAGTTTGTAATTTCTTTAGAGGTACCTTGTTGGTTCGGCAAGGGCCCACCAACCCAACCAAGGTAAGCCTCCCTATATATGTCTTTGTGTGTCATAAGTTAATTGAGTGAGTGTAAAAATATAATAGTTGTGTGTTGTAAATGATTCTAAGTATATGAACTTTCCAAAGTACAATACATATTTCTAAATAGGTTTGATTTTGATCACTGTGAATGAACAATCATGCATTAAGCATAGTAGGTAATTCTATTTCCCTTTCTGCAGATTGATATTCAGATTTTGGATAGATGTTTGGGATTGTTAAATAATCAATTGTTATTGTTTTGAATTTATGATTGTGTTGTCCTCAGTAGGTACAGGAACAATAAGACTTCATCTCTCACCTTCATGCTCCATGTAATGAATTCTTTCAATCATATTGACTGTCTATTGTATTGAAGAAAGTTTGATTGGAATTGATTGGGTTATGATTGGTTTCTTTCCAAGAGTAATTAGAGTAAATTGTTAATAGCTATTCAATTTCTACAGAGAGAAAGGTCTCAGTGCATCTCTTCATTTCATGAGCCTATAATGAACATACTTGCTATCTAAGCAAGAAACTTTTCAATTGAATGTTTGTTTGAGAGTTTTATTATAAGCTTTATCTTCTAAGTTTGAAGTTGTGTGAAGTATTCAAATATTCAAAAATAGAATGTTATGTTATTAATTATTTCTTGGTTGAGCTAGATACAATAGACATAGATAGGTTACCTTTTTTCGGCACATATAGTGTAACAACTCTTTTGATTATGAATCCTAGATTGACATATAAATGAGTGCAATATACTAAGCATATATATACACCAAAATTTTGGTGATGTTGTCAGAGAGTTGTAAACGATAATAGGTAGCATTTTGAGTTTGATTGGTTTGATGAGTTTGGATTGGATTTAAGGACAACCTGAGGGCGGAGAGAAGATGGTAAGACGAGAGGTAAGAACCTGCGCATCCACTTTGGTGGGGTTGCTCCAAAGTCAAGTTGTCCTCTTACCTTTGGTAGTTAAAAATTTGTGTTTCATTAGTATTAGAGTTTCTTCTTTTTATGAGTAGACATAGGGATAGTAAAGGTAGATTTATTGCTTCCAAAATTTCAGAAAAATTAGGAAAACAAACAACAAGAAAACCCCCACACACACACTAATTTAGCTAAATTTTATGCAGGAACAATTCTTAAAGGATAAATTTCAAAGGAATCAATTGAAACAACAGCCAAAGGCACCAAATCTGAAGTCACTATTTAGATTGAAAACATAATACAAGAAGCAAGAAGGGAAGCACTGGCGACCCCATCAAAAGGAGGAGCTGGAAAAGAGACAGAGGTAGTGATAGAAGAAGTTGCATCTTCCATTGAGGCAACACACAGGGTATTGGAACAGTTGGATATACCAAACAACCCAATGGTTGAACCATCACTTAGTGGGGAGACAACACCAACACCCTACAATGTGCTATTTGGAGATATGGAAGATGAAGAGGGAAATGAAAACAATGAAACAAAGACATTTGGATTCCCAATATTAGACATTGCTATGAAGAATATTCCATTGTCCTCACTGCCTCACTTCCATGGTATGTCAACAAAAGATCTTGATTCATTTTTGTTTGAATTTGATATACTATGTAGGAGTTATAATTACACTGTTAATGCACAAAAACTAAAACTCTTTCCAGCCACACTAAAAGACTCAGCATTAAGGTGGTTTATGAACCTATGAGAACACACTATCTTATCTTGGGATGACATGAAGGAGACTTTCCTCCAGAAATATCAAGATTACTACAGACCTAGGGATTCTAGGAATGACATATTTAAAATGCAACAGTCTGAGGAGGAAAGTTTGGAAGATTACATAGAAAGGTTCCTATACAACTACCAAAAGACAAAAAAAAATTCCATAGACACAACCATAGTTAGGACCATCTTCCTAAAAGGTGTAAGGGATGACTGCATTGAGGTACTAAACCTCATGAGTTCTGGAGATATGTACCAAAAACCGTTTGCAGACATTGTAGAGTATTGTAAAAGGTACTCCCGCAACCAAGCTAAAACAAGAAAAAGTGTAAGGGATCTTATAAACATAATTACTAAACCCACACTAGGAGGTGTTACTAGGATAGAATTGGGGAATTTACTAGAAAACTTCAAAACAGATATCCTCAACACCATCATCTCCCAACTTGATACCATTAAAATCAAGAGAAAACAAGAAGACGAAAATGCTACTTTGGCAATTTTTTTCCCTCAGTGTAGGAAAATGCATCCTAAAAAGGAATGTCCTATTAATGTTATCGAAATCTGTGGCCTCTGTTTAGAATATCACCCTACCAATGATTTCCCTTCTTTACCTGGAATAAAATCCATTTTCAAAGGAGGGGAAGAACCTCAGGAAACATCATATCCCCCCAAGAGGGCATGGAGATAGAAAAATCCCAATATGTTTGTAGATCCTACCACACAATATTCACAACAGCAATGGGTACCTCCAATGTCTTACCCTCAATGGTCACCTCAGCAACCACAAATCCAGCCTTGGCAACAAAGATGGAGGGGACCTGCATATGAGAATGTTACCTTTTAGCCAACAACCTTTCCCACCTACCCACAATACCCTTACAATATCTCTCGTTTTCTATCGGGATTTAATCCCCCTGCTCTTCCTCCACCTCCACAACTGCAACAACAAATTGCATTGCCTATGAACCCAAATCTACAGCAACAAATGCGAGTTGCACCTATCCCAAATCCTCCTAAGCCTACCCCTATTCCTGCACAACCCATTCCTAATCCAAATAATAGACCTACACAGCCTGTACAAAATCTTGAAGTGCAAACCTTCCCCACTTATGTGATAAATCTTGCTTCATTTAATGGAATTGAATTAAGATCGGGGAGGGTTTTGAATAAAACAAGTCCTACTGTGGTTATTCAAGAAGAAGAACAATTAGATAATAAAGCAGTTCAAGAAGAAGAACAAATAGATAATCAAGAAGTTCAAGAAGAATAACAAATGGATGAATAAAGAGACACCCCGGTACAATAGGAAAGTCCTCCTCGCACTTCTCACCCAGTAGAAATACCTCAGAAAACTAATCCTCCCTCTTATCCATGAAGGTTACTTGTGAAGAAATATGAGGTACCTCTGGGACATCATCTAGAGACTGAACTTAGAAACATATGTGTAAAGATTCCCCTACTTCAGGGCATCAAGGACATACCTATTTATGCTAATATTGTAAGGGATCTTTGCATTAAAAATCCAGGGAGGAAGAGGAAGGATCCTCCTATTATACAGGTGGTTGGACAATTATCAGAAATTATATCAGAAATGCCATCTAAATATAATGATCCAGAAAATCCAGTGGTGACCATAGAGATTAATGGTGTTTCTTTGCCATACACACTCATTGATCTAGGAGTAGCAATAAATGTTGTGTCAGTTGACGCCATGAAAACATTGCAACTAAATCACCTAAGACCAACACAAACTTTGTTGGAATTAGCAGACAAATCAGTTATCAATCGAGCAGGAAGTCTAGATGATGTAACAATCATCTTAGCCTCTTGGGAGTATCCTGTGGATTTCTTAGTGACTCATCCTAAATCCTCCAAACTAGGACACCCAATGGTGCTTGGATGACCTTGGTTGGCCACTGTTGATGCGTTTATCAGTTGTCAGTATGGAGAGATGGCAATCTCCAATGGGAGCCAAAGTCAAAAACTTATTCTCTTTCCTCCTGTTCAACCAGCCATTAAATTTCCTCTCTAGTTGGAGAATCCCTATGGGGAGGAGGATTGTACTCGGCCCTTCTTAACACTCGAACAAGTAAAAGGATTTCAAGAGAAAACTGAAGAACATATTTTAAGCTTATTTTTGGCTGATACACAATGCATTGAATACCCCCAATCTTTCCTGAATATACACATATCTTCAGCTCTGATTTCCAGGAAATATGGCACCCCTCCACTTCTACAGTAGCCATTGTTTCACAAGTAGATGAAGGGAAAGAATCAATTATCCAGGCTGTTGAAATCAGCCCTAGAAAATATTTGTATACTAATGTTAGCTTAGAAATAGATCGACAACAAAAATTGATTCAAACGATTCAAGGGCAATCAGGTGCTTTTTCATGGGATTAATCCGACATGAAAGGGATTCATCCTGACACTTGTATGCATCACATTTATACCAATGACCAAATCAGACCTGTTAGGCAACCCCAAAGAAAAATGAACCCCACCTTAAAAGATATAGTGAAAGAAGAACTCCAAAAACTCCTGCATGCCAATTTTATGTACCCTATATCGGATAGCAAGTGGTTATCCCCATTAGTGATTGTCCCTAAGAAAAATGGTAAATGGAGGATTTGTGTGGACTTTCGAGAATTGAACAAGGCTACCTACATGGATTACTTTCCTTTGCCTTTCATAGACCAGGTCTTGGACACTTTGTTTGGGAAGAGGTATTTTTCTTTCTTGGATGGGTTTAGTGGTTACAATTAGATCCAAATTTCACCAGAATATCAAGACAAAACCACATTTACTTTCCCATGGGGTACCTATTCTTATAGGGTTCTTCCTTTTGGTTTGTGTAATGCCCCTGCTACCTTTCAAAGGGTTGTCTTGGCCATTTTCTCTTATTTGACCCATGATTGTGTAGAATTCTACATGGATGACTTCACAGTATATGGGGATGATTTCCAGCAAGCATTGGACAATTTGGAGAAAGCACTAATTTGGTGTAAAGAAACCAACCTTTCCCCCAGTCATGAAAAATMTAGAATGATGCTCACTGAAGGAATTGTTTTAGGTCATCACATCTCTAGTACTAGAATAAGGGTAGACCCTGCCAAGATTGACATCATTTCTCAAAACAAAATCCCTAGCTCACAGAAAGAAGTCAGAAGCTTTTTAGGGCATGYTGGTTACTATAAGAGGTTCATTCAAAATTTTACAAACCTAGTTGCCCCACTGTTCAAACTATTAGCAAAAGAGGTTGGATTTTGTTGGAATGAACAATGTCAAATTTCTTTCGAAATTTTAAAAACAAAGCTTTCAAGTGCCCCTGTTTTGAGAGGACCAAATTGGTCTCTTCCTTTTCACATCTACACGGATGCCTCAGATACAGCTTTGGGGGTTGTTTTAGGAAAAAGGGAAGGCCAGATTCCATATGCTATATACTTTGTCAGTAAGAATCTTTCACCTACTGAAGTAAATTACATTGTCACAGAAAAAGAATTATTGTCAATATTGTTCAGACACTACATAACAGGGTATGAAGTTTTTGTACATACAGACCATTCAACCATCAGATTTTTTATGAACAAGCCTATTACAAATGCTAGAGTGACTAGATGGTTGTTATTACTGCAAGAATTCAATATCACCATTATTGATAGGCATGGAAGAGAGAATTTAGTTGTTGATTTCGTGTTTAGACTCATTCATACATGCGATAATACACTAGTAGATGACAATTTTCCAGATGAGAATCTATTTGTTATTTCTACTTACATTCCTTGGTATGCATATGTAACCAACTATATTGTAACATGAAAGCTACCTCAGAATCTGTCGTCCCGAAAAAAACAAAGAATTATCCAATTAAGTGCCAATTATATGTGGCGTGATGATTGTTTATACCGAACTGGGATTGATTTGGTGATCAGAAGGTGTGTCCGGGAGGATGAGATGCATGACATATTCAAAACCTATCATGATGGTCCATGTGGGGGGAATTTTGTTGATAAAAGAACAACATACAAGATCTTATAGTCCGACTACTATTGGACAACTAGTTTCAAGGATGCAAAGAAGTATGTGGTCAGCTGTGATGATTGTCAAAGGATGGGAAAACCTACTGTAGTTGATGAGATGTGCCTCCAAGCTCAGGTAGTAATTGAACCTTTTGAGAAATGGGCTTTGGATTTTGTAGGACCTATTAACCCTATGTCTCGAAGGAAAAAGTACATCTTTGTCTGCATAGATTATGTGACCAAATGGGCGGAAGCTAAAGCTTTATATGTTTCTAATGAAAAATCTGTTGTAGATTTTCTCTTTGAGGAAATATTTACTCGCTTTGGTGTGCCTCAATAAATAGTAACTGACCAAGGAACCCAATTCACCTCCAATTTGGTCAAATCTCTTACTGAACAATATAAAATCAAACATAGAAAATCTTCACCTTATCACCCTCAAGCAAATGGGCGGGTGGAATCAACTAACAAGGTGATAGAAGCTATTCTTAACAAGACTGTTCAACTACATCACAAAGACTGGGTTGATAGGTTGCCTGAGGCCTTATAGGCCTATAAGACAGGTTGGAGAAACACAACATGCCATACACCTTATGAGTTGGTATATGGGAAGCAGGTGTTTCTTCCCATATAATTTCAAGTGAAAACCTTCAGGACTTCCATGCAATTAGGGATGGATTTGGATGAAGAAAAAAAATAGAGGTTATTGCAATTGAATGATCTTGATGATATTAGACAAGATGCTCTTCAAAGGACTACCCTTATACAAGAACAAAGGACTAAATGGCATGATAAGTACATCAAGAAGAATTCTTTTCAATTAGGTGATTGGGCCCTAATGTACGATAGTAGGTTCAAGAATTTTAAAGGTAAATTATCTACTATATGGTTGGGACCCTATGAATTTGATATAGTTTATGACAATGGTTCATTTAAGATAAAGACTATTGATGATAATCAAACCTCTTTTGTCGTGAATGGACATCGATTGAAGGTTTATCATAAGCCTCTATCCAAAGAGGATTTTATCAGACATGCTCTTAAGAATTCTGAAATGCAACTGGTAAGCAAGGGTATTTCTCCTTCTATGGATCCACCACAGTAAGTTTGTTGTGTGAATTAATTTGGCTCTGTACATATCTGTAAATAGGTTTGTCATTAGATATAAATTTTGGTGTTACTAACAAAAATAAAAAGTTGATTGTGTTCTCATGTAGATAAATGAATAAGGAGGATATCTGTCGGGTGTAGGTCTACCCCTTTATCTAGCCCTAGTAGATCATTTTTGGAAACGCAGCTAAATGGAGTTTTCTTTAAGTTTTTTAGACTCCTAAAAATTGAAAACACCGGCGAGTAGGAACTAGCCCGGGCTCAAGAAAAATCCACGGGAAAATAGATGGAGTTTTCTTTAAGTTTTTCATACTCCTAAAAATTGAAAACACCGGCGAGCAGGAACTAGCTCGGGCTCGAAAAAAATCCACGGGACAGTAGATGGAGTTTTCTTTAAGTTTTTTAGACTCCTTAAAACTGAAAACACTAGCGAGCATTAACTAATCTGGGCTTGATAAAAATCCACGGAATAGTAGTAGTTAGGATTATTTTTATAATAAAAAGGAAGTGGCAACAGGAGTAGTGACCAACTTGGTTCTAAAAAGAGGAGGATTATGAATCTCAACATGAGGTTGTCTAGCTACAAAGTACCTTCTTGTTATAGAGCTTGGGGCCCAGTCATTGAATTCTTTTGCCTTATTTTCTGACACTTCCACTGCAAATTCAGAGTTCATGTACCAAGTGTTTTTATTTTTCTTACCTACATGGTCTTTCAATAGAATAAAATTACATGTTCTCTTCCATAGTAGCATAAAACACCAACAATTTCTACAAATTGCATCCTACAAAGTTCCAATCTACATAAAACCACCACCAGGTACCTTATCCAATTCTCATTGAGTACCGGAATACAATTTTGTGGCGATCCGGTACTGGATAACATATCTATGCTATTCTGGTACTGCAAACAATGTTCACCTCTATGTTCATCTGATATTATGGGAGAAGGCCTGTGCTATTTCGGTACTGGGAAAAACTCTGTGTTGATCTGGTACTGCAACAAATTCACCCCTTTGTTCATCTGGTATTGGGAAAAACTCTCCATTGATCAGGTACTGCCACAAATTCACCCCTGTATTCATCTGGTACTAAAGGAGAAGTTTTGTGTTGGTCCAGTACTACAACAACTCTTTGCAGTGGTCCAACACTAAGCAATGGTCTGGTACTAAGGTGTGATCTGGTATTGGAGATGGAGTTTGGTAATCCTTATCCTGTACTCAAAGTTTTATACTTGATATAAATGCTTCAAGTAATAGGAGGTATAAACTCAACATTTTTTTCGTTTTATTAAAGAATTAGACTAATTATGTATTAAACGTGTGGTTACTCTTATGCATCTTCATGTCCTCAATTATTGTACGCTCCCTACCATGAACTTATGCAAGCCCTCATATACATCTCCTCGTATAGGAATCATTCATATGCACCTAAAATGTTGAGAGTACGAGGTAATTATACCTCTAACAGGACCAACTTCATTATTTATGTTTATATGGTGAAGAAACGTCATAATCCCATGATCCAACATCGTGCCATGCGAATGACTTAAGCCACATCTTAATGCATGTCAAACTATGATTATGTTCTGATCATGATGACGTCAGGCGATTGCATACTTGTGAATTTCGATCACAACGACCACATCTCCTGTAATCATTACCCAACACTCATGTGAACACTATCTGATGCCAACCTCCATACGATTCTATAAGTTATTCATGAATTCAACTTATATTACCTTTCCATTATTACCATGGATGTGACCATTGCAATCTGAATCTTAACCTATAAACGCTCCTCTGGATGGCTTCGCCATTCAGATGA
Organism: Picea engelmannii; assembly: GCA_009831015.1. NCBI lineage: Eukaryota > Viridiplantae > Streptophyta > Pinopsida > Pinales > Pinaceae > Picea > Picea engelmannii. The sequence continues at coordinate 56,709 of ML809512.1, read as the reverse complement.
GCGTTATTTACCTGTTTATTGTCACACCATCTCCATTTACACTATGTTTCATCCCTTCATATCATTTGTATACTTATCCTCTTCTAGTACTCCATTGTGGGTTGTGTTGATCCAGTACTAAGCCCTCGATTCTTTGTGTTGTTGCCTCATATGCTTTAAGAATTGTTTTAAGCTAGTATGGGGGTTGATAGACATGAACCTGTGTTCCAATTATATAGGGAGACACATGAATATCAAACTTGCAGGGAGAAATTTGAACAAGCCAGATGGGTTCCATTTTTGGAAAAATTCAAAGGCTATCACGAGGGAGTCTCTCTTGATTTTGCACAGACCTATGACAGAGAGAGTGGTTAGTTTGGGGATATGAAATTAACAATTTTGGAGGCCACCATAGAGGAAGCTACATGCTTACCTTCCTCTGGAGAGAAATATTTTAAGGGGGTGATCGTTGACAGGAAGCTTTGCCAGAAGTTTCTAAGACCAGAGCATCATGACCCCGATTGGACCAAAGGCATTCCTCGAAGCTGCATTAAGGAAGAATATTGGATGATGCTCATTAGTTTGCAAATATTTCTCACTTGCGAATGAAGGTATGTCGTGACCTTCCTATACCATTTAAAACTTTTGTCACATTTTGAAGGAGGGTCACAAATTGATTTTCCCCACTTCCTCTAGATGAGTTTAAATAAAATGGTGAGAGGAGTCAAATCAACATCTAAGAAACCAGAAACTAGTATCCATCACCATGGCCTAATGAAATTATTGGTTGTCCACGCATTGAGAAAACAAGGCAGTAGTTGGAAACAAATCCTTCAACAAAATTTTGCTCAAGAAGGAGTTTCTAAATCTATAGAAGGACAGGAAACAAAGGTATGTAGTAAGGGGTCCAATAGAAAGACAAAGAAAAACAAAGAGAAGAAGTTAGGGGATGAATAAGATGTTGTTACACCTAATTCATCCCAGCCTATTGATAAATTGGAAAAATATAAATCTGTTATAGAGGAGCCTCCTGCATCCAAGAAAAAGAGGACCTCCCAATCTCAGAAAACAAGTTCATCCCTGATTCCAAAAACGCAAAGGAAACAAAGAAAGGACTTTGGGAAAGGTGAATTCTCAGATATTTATCCTAAGGAAACCATTGAATTATCACCAGATCCAGTTAGCAAGTTGGAAAATGCCCATGAACTAAACATTTAGAGTAGGAAAAAGTGTCAAAAGAAAGATGTGCCAGAAGAACAAATCCTAGAGGAGCCCACTACATCCAGGAAGGAGAGGCTTGCCCAATATAAGGAACCAAGTCAAGCTTTGATCCCTAAAAATCAACTTCCACGAAGTGAGAGGCGAAAAAGGAATAAAACAGGTCAAAAGGAAGTTTCACATGATGCCCCCAAGGCAACTGTTGAGTTCCCTCAAGAATTGGTTAATGAGTTGGAGAAGACCCTTGAAGTAGCTATTGTGTTTCCTCAAGAACCGATTGGTGATTTGGAGAAGACTCCTGAGGTGACAAGTGGAAGTATAGGGAAGCTTAAAATGAGGGAGGTTCAAAAGAAACGAATCTTAGAGCCTACACCTCATTCCTCCAAAGTGGAAACAATGAATGTTCAGCAAGAACAAACTCCATAACCTACACTTTGGTCCTCTAAGGTGAAAATCAAATATGTACAAGAGAAATAGGTCCCCATGCCTATAAATTCTACTAAAACAAAGAAGAGAAAGTTGTTTGAAGAGACTTCCACCCCTATCAACAAATCTGAGGAAGCCTCACTTCTTGTACAAAGGACTACAAGGAGCATGGCTAAACAGATAATAGTTCCACATGTGCCTTCTCTTCCAGAAGAACCTATTGATATTCCGACTTCTCTAGAGAAAGAAAGTCACTATGGAGCAACCATTAGTGAAACCGAGGGGTTGGTAACATAAACCTTGAGAGGTTTAAGAAAGGAAAAGGAAGCCCGAAGGGAGGTAACTGAACAAACAACCACATCTGATCATGTTAGTTCCCTGAGAAAACAACAGTTGATGGTGAAGGTTGGGAAACTGACAAAATAGAATGAGAAGTTGACACAAGAGGTTACAGAGTATCAAGTTTTGGATAGGCACATTAAGGCAGAGAATGCACAATTGAAAGAATATAACCTAAGGTTACAGGATGCGTAAGAAGAAGTCTTTGCTAAACTCAACAAAGTTCTACGTTTGATCCAATACACCAGGGTGATTAAGAAGGATCTTAGAAGCAAGGATTTTGGGTTCAACATTCTACAACCAAGTAAATGATGTTCAGACAGGATGGGAGACAGTTCAGTTTTGCAAAGTTTTGAGTATCAGTTTTGACATTTTTGCATGACATGCAATGACTTAAGCATGGGGGAAATGTTGAGTCTCCATTTTGACACCTCTATTACCCTATATTATCCTCTATCTGGGTTAATTTTACCTCTGACATGTGCATATGTTGTCTATTACCTCCACAAACCTACCTTGTGACCTTGTCCATATGCATAAAGAGGTAACCTATGTTAAAACATGATTTGTTTGATTTATTGATTAAATTGGGATTGAATGTTTGATTATTATGCTCCTAATTACTTTGACCATTATTAAGAAGCTTCATGATAAGGAATCACTTCATCCGATACTACCGTTGGTCCGGTACTACAACAACCAATTGATCCGATACTCAGCCTGATCCAGTACTCTGCCTGATCCGATACTCTACCTATTCTGGTACCAACTTTGCGTTATTCCGGTACCAACTCTCCACCTATTCCAATACCAACTTTTCGCCTATTCCAGTACCACCATTGCGCTTATTCCGGTACCACCATTGCGCTAATCCAGTACCCATATCTATTACTGTGCTAGTCCGATACTAAACCCCTATCTACAGGAATAACGTTTTAACGAGTATGTTGGTGATGATTTCAAGAAATTAGTTAGATGGAAGTATCCTTAGACAGTTTGGAGATCACAATAGACTTAATCACTCATGCACTTCCTATCATGAGGATGAAGTCCATTCTTTCAAATACGATATGATTCACCCATTGTAATATTTTGTAAACAAATGATAACTATCCTCAGACCTTGATTATAACAACTAACCTTCTTTAAAAGGGATGATGTGTAGATGATAGATAGTAAGTAGAGAATGATATACATTGTTATGCTGGGAAATGAAATGTTGAATTACCGATTCACTTGATCAATTGAAGGAATACGAATGTTATTTTGTGCAATTCATGGGTATGCGTAAAGTGGTTTAGTATGCAATTTCTTTAGAGGTACCTTATTGGTTCGGCAAGGGTCCACCGCCCCAACCAAGGTAAGCCTCCCTATATATGTCTTTGTGTGTCATAAGTTAAATGAGTGAGTGTGAAAATATAATAGTTGTGTGTTGTAAATGATTCTAAGTATATGAACTTTCCGAAGTATAATACATATTTCTAAATAGGTTTGATTTTGATCAGTGTGAATGGACAATCATGCATTAAGCATAGTAGGTAATTCTATTTCCCTTTCTACATATATATTTAGATTTTGGATAGATGTTTGGGATTGTTAAATAAGCAATTGTTATTGTTTTGAATTTATGATTGTGTTGTCCTTAGTAGGTATAGGAACAATAAGACTTCATCTCTCACCTTCATCCTCCATGTAATGAAGTCTTTCAATCATATTGACTGTCTCCTGTATTGAATAAATTTTGATTGTAATTGATTGGGTTATGATTGGTTTCTTTCCAAGAGTAATTAGAGTAAATTGTTAATTGCTATTCAATTGCTACAGGGAGCAAGGTCTCAGTTCATCTCTTCATTTCATGAGGCTATAATGAATAGACTTGTTATCTAAGCAAGAACCTTTTCAATTGAATGTTTGTTTGAGATTTTTATTATAAGATTTATCTTCTAAGTTTGAAGTTGTGTGAAGTATTCAAATATTCCAAAAACAGAATGTTATGTTATTAATTATTTCCTGATTGAGCTAGATACAACAGACACAGATATGTTACCTTTTTTTTGGCACATATAGTGTAACAACTCTTTTGATTACAAATCCCAGATTGAGATATAAATGAGTGCAATATACTAAGAATATATATACACCAACAAGAGTTGGATTGAAGAAGCAGGTTGTCAAGCCTGTGGTTTTGAAGAGGCAGGTTGCCAGGCCCATGGATTGAAGAAGTAGGTTGTCAGGCCTGTGAGCAACTCTCTCCGGGTGAGAGAGATTTTTGGGTAAGTGATTTCTCCTAGAGGGAGTCTAGCAACAAATACAAAGCTCTAAGAATTCTTTATATGGCCTATTGTTGAAGCCTTGGAAGGGAAGTGGATGGACCGTGGAATAGTGAAGGTGTATATTCCGGGGGTGGGATGGGCATGTGGGGAATGAGATACTATGAGTGGTGGGCATAAGTAGGCTCATTGGAGGGAACCCTTCCTGTTGCATTGTACATATTTCCATAGACTCAGCCTAGCTTAGGATTTCCTTTACCCTGGGTGGAGTTTAGTCCCAGCTCGGAGGTGACCCACTGCTAATAGCTTAGAGTAGCGTGGTCTAAGGCTAGGAGGTTCATGGAAGGTCTGCACACAGTTGGTGGTCTTCTCATAAAAAGGTAAGTACCATTTCTATGTTAAAGTGTATGATGTGTATCATGTACATGTCTTTATATTTATAAGAATGGAATGAGGAGTTGCATGTATGTTTTATTGTGATTTCCACATGAATTTGTGGATGAGAAGAATGTTTATATTTGTTAATTTTTCATTGTGTGTGTGTGTGTGTGTGTGTGTATCATAGTTTGAAAACAAAGTAGAGGGTGTTTATGGAAGCATGCCCGACCCTGGGATGGATGGGTACGTTAGAATTCGGTATCAGAGCATGAAAGTTTTAAGTGGCATGACGCAGCCTGGAAGGTTGGGTATGTTACACCTTTTGTAGAATGTCTTCATAGTTGGTTATATCACATAAGTGTAACAAAGAACAGATTCTTGGAAGTATCCCAACTACATACCACTGGACCAACAAGTTTTGATCTATCATCATCAAGATTTGACTTAGGATATCTTTGAATCTCTCATCATATTCTCTTACCAACTCGCCTGGTCTTTGTTTTATTTCTTTGAAATTTTGGGCTGCAAGATGTGTGATGTCCTGAATTTTAAAGAATGTTAAAAAGCTATTCTTTATTTCTTCTTTTGAACGAGTTTGATTTTCTGTGTAGTTCATGAACCATGTTAAGGCGCAGTGGCACAACGCAACTCTGAATTGAGCCATTTTCTTATCTTCGTCTGTAATATTAGTTGCATCCCAAAAAATTTCACATATGAAGTAATGGCATTTTGGGTCCTCCTCTCCTTCATAAATCGGGATGTGTTTGAATCTCATTTTGAATTTCTTGGTAGGAATGCCTGATTTTGTTGGTATTTGAGCTACTACTTCTTTCGATTAAGTTGTCGAATCTTCTGGTCAGTTTTTGTCTGTATGCAACAATGGATGGTACTCAAGAAATAGTTGTTTCTTCTTGAGTGTAAAAAATGCATCCTCGGTTTCAGAACTTTGATCTTTATATTCGACTAACCGTCATTCCAAAGGTTGCATCGCTTCTAGACTATAGTTAATTTCTTCTCTCAAGATTAGATGTGGCAGGGGGGTCAAGTTGGTGAGACCTTGATCTGGATAATCATGTTGTCGAATACATTTCACTCTGGCTCGACAATCAATGCATCCTGTAGGTTTCCCTGGTCATCCATTCTGTACCATAATATTGCAGATTGGTCATCAATTTGCAGCCTTTGTTGGATAAATTCTCTTATCCATGGATTGGTTTTTGGTGTGGGAGAAGTACATAAAGTTAGTCCAGATTCTTCATAATCCATACTTTCTTGTTCATCGACTGGTTGATGGATATTTAGTTGTGCATCACTACTTCTATCGGGTGTCACTGCGGCTGCTATTGTTGCCAATTCTAGTCGATCTCTGTCTGAATCAGACTGCTCATGCGCTTTGTCACACTGACTCTCTCTGGAAATATTTCTATTCGAATTTTTGTTGTTCCACTAGTTACTGAGTTCTTCTCTTTTCTATTGTCTTTTATCTCATTTTATTTTCTGGATATCTGCAAATTGCTTATGGTCTTGCTCCCTTCTTGACGACATTTAGGCTTGGGAAACACTGCTTCTTTTTTTATGGCATCTCACAGTGTCGACCGACCCCCCATTGCCGACCCGACTTACTCTAAGTTGGGAGTGTTGGCCATATTTATTTCTTCAAGAAGTAATCCCAGGCTTCTCTTGTATCTTTTCACTTTGCATCAAGAAATGCTTCCCACTTTTCGTCTCTTTCTTGGAAGTTTCTATTTGGTAACAGTGTGCCTAATATTGGTCGGTATTCGATGATGTCACTGACTCCCCTTTCGAAGAGGAATTTATGAAGAAGTGTTGGAACCGTGCAGAAAAATCCATTGTGAAATTCAGTGTAGAATTTTTCTTTTATTTTGTCGAGAGACATCTGATCTTCAATGGCTTGTTCCAAAATATAATGTTCGATAATTCGTTTGAGCTAGTCGTGCATATTTGTTCTTCCTCTGTTTGTCAACTTTAGCCCTAACTTCTCGTTGGGTGTCAAATTACACATCGCTTGATCTATTAATGTGCTGAAACAATGCTTCTAGGATAACTTCAAGGAATCTTTTGTGCATCTTTAAAAAGAACCGTGACCTTGCTTTGGCTAGTAAGAGGTTATTCCTTCTTCCGTAGTTTTTGATGTAGTTCTCAATTTTTTGCTCCCACCAGTTGTGTATGTCTTGTATATTTATAATTTATGTACACTTCTACATGCCCAAGTTCAGTACTATTGGCAACATAACCAATGTTGTAATCTAGGGGAAAGTAGGGAGAGTTACTAGTAGATACTTACATAAACATCATAGAGATACATGCGTACACATAGATACATGTAAAGACATACACAAGTAATGAGAGCCCAATAGACAATCCTTTTATTATATGATAGAACAATACAACACAGTTACATATAACCTCTCACATGAAGCTATCCGAGCCTTCATGTGCTTGTCTATTTATACCTCTTTCAAGAAGTTGTAACTACTTAATTTCATGGGTCATTTGGTTAACAGAGAATCTGACCGAATTCTACTTCTAACTACGTCAGTCAACTGACAAGTTCTTAGTTGACTGTCGAGTCTAGTCGACAGGGTCGACTAGCCCCTACAAAAGACCCCAAGGGGGGTAGATAACAATGAGTCTGTGAGAGGCAAAGACATGGGGCGTGAGAGAATATAGTATTTTATTGCTTCCTTGTGATTATTAAAAGTTGACCAACATTGGGAAATAACCATCCAAGTGAATGATACATGGAATTTTTGTGAAGGCATGTGGTCTCTTTTTAGCTTGTAGTATATTACTTATGATTTTAGGCATGCAAGATTCTTCTCTTTTCTATTCGTTATTCTCTTGGTTTCTTCTTCTTCCCTCATTTTGTTTTACCTTCCTATTAAATTGTGCATTTTTCCTTTGAGAACTTATGTGGAAACCCATGACCAAAATTACCTAGGAAAGTTGGAGAAAATATCAACCATTGCTCATAGTTAGAAATCCATAGTTCCCAACAGAAGAGATTCCCTTGCTTGCACCTAAGAATTGGAAGGAAAGGGGAGTGCATGAGGGATTACATTATAGAGAAGGGTCTTTCCTTGTGTTATGTGTGCTGAGAGGGAAGAGTGTTTCTAGTTAAAGATGTGCATGGAGGAATTACAATGATTCTTTCCTTGTCTAAGAATTATGGGTTAGGTTGTGTGAAAGAGTTTAGACCCAACCAACAAGAATTCACCCTTGTGGTCTCATAACCTTGACTTGGGGGTGGACTCTACATCATAGTGCCTACTGTTGGGTGAAAAATTATTTACTTGCAGTGGTTTTATGGTGAATTCCAACAAAGATAAGTATTTATTTGCATTGTTCATTATCCATTTCTATTATTCATATTTTCTATGAATTAAATAAATGTAGTGAGTTATTGGGAAAGATTAATATGCATACAATCAATTTATTAAATGTATTAATGGGATGATTGTGTTTTTATGTGCTTAAATAAACTTGTTGTGAATGCCAATAATCCTTTAAGTAAGATAAAATGATGCATGTGCTAATAGATGAGTGTTGGGTATGGATATGAGATATAAGATAGAAAAAGATGTGTGTTGGGTATGGATATGAGATATAAGATAGAAAAGTGGCTTGCATTCTAAATCTTAACATTGTTGCATAATTCCCTTTGAGAAAGATAAAAATAAGGCATGTGCTAATAGATGAGTGTTGGGTATGCATTTGAGATATAGGATAGAAATGTGGGTTGCATTCTAAATCTTATATTGTTGCATAGTTCCCATAATGCATTGAAGTTTATTGTTACATAATTTTATGTACATATAATGGAAAATGTATTTTCTTGGATGTGCTCATCCACAATATTTAGTTTTCTACTATTGCATTGATTCCACCTTAATATGCATCAACAATTTCTATTTGGTATTTCCATTTAATGATAAGCATTGCTGGTAAATTTGGTGGTGTTGGAATGAAGAAATTTTGAAGTTGGTGCCTTGAATGATGGAGCTTGTGGGTCTAGGTATGATACAATATGCACATTACTTGATCTAATACACCCAAGGGTTAAAAGCAAGGTACTACAAAGACCTTTATGTGATCTTCATGATGAGAAAAACAATAACAAAACTTTTGGATTGAAAAGTTACCTCACAATTAGTGGTCTAGTTGGAATTAGTTCAATTGGAAAGTGTCAAAGATGATGGCCAAAACCCATTGAATTTACAAATTAGAGGTTGGTATTTATAATTGTTGATCAACCTATTAGTCTCTTGCATTAGAGTATGTAACATTGGGTTGACTTCCAATCTCACTACAATGAAGGCTATTGGTTGAAGAGTCCTTGAATACAAAGGGGAAGATGATTTATTTTGGATTGTTTCTTCACAAGAACAAGAGGCTAAGGAAGAGATCACACCTATACTCCAAAACCCCTCTGTGGAGACTTAGCACCAAGATAGAGTGGAGTCTTAAATTTTGTAATTAGTTAGGGTGCACTTGTCTTCCAACTACTTACCCAAAGAAAATAGGCTTTGGTGGACAATGAATATTCCTTCCTTATCTTGAATTTTAGCCTTAACAATATAAGTAAAATTTGATCTCTCTACACTTAAAGTGATAGTGATCCTAGAGAGCATTTTTACAAAGCCTTGCATTGGCCCCCAACTTTGATTTAAGTGAAGCTTATTTGATTGGCATTCTATCAAATAGAGGGAGCATCAAGCATTTTGTCAAAAAGTTGGCATTCATCCTTTAACCTTCGACTTGAAATTAACACTTGAGTAGTAACACAACCCTTTGTTTGATTTTTCTAATCCCATCTATGGAGACAAACCATAGACTTGGAGCCACAATTATCAACTTAGGTCATAATATCCTTGAGAAGTTCATAGTCTAGTCTAATAGGCACTGCTTTGGAGGCCATTCATTGTCTATATATAAATGAAGATACCCTTTGCTTGTGCATTCCACTATATGTGAAAATCCCATACACACTGCTAATGTGATTTTATGGCCAACATGTAACCCATTGTATGGTTCACGAGGTTCGGGTAAATCAGCCCAGCCAGCTACAGGTTCTAGCTTCTAGCTTGCAGCCCACGAAGGGCCCTTCCCACCTGACCTTAGGCAGGCTTCTCCTAAGGATCTGTGTTGTTTCTTCGGGGCCCTTCGGGGGGGAAGGAGAGGAACGTAGTCGCTCGACCATAAGGGAGAGTGGATTGAATAGAGGAGGGCGCTCCTTCCACAAAGAGGCCTCTTCGCTTCGCCACCTTCCATGGATCGAACATGTGACCGGGCCGGGGAAGGACGCGGGATAGAGATAGACTGCCCGCGATGTTTCCTACGATCCTAGATCGGCCCTACTACTTAAATTGGGACTGCGCTTTGAATTGGATCTGCCTATATTGTCTCTGCATCGTCCCCAGGAGCAAGCGCTTATGTTAGAACACCACGTAGCTGGATCTATCTGATTCTACGGGGTAAGCCCTTGCATACTTAAGATTGGATTCCACCTACAAATCTAATTTATGGAGGAGGATTTGCCCAATAACATTATCAATTGGTTAATTGTATTGATAATAAGATGTAAAATACATATAAAAAAAGAAAAAAACCTTATTTTAAAAAAAAATTAAGTAAAAATTAATATTAATATTTACAGTCTGTATAGTCTAGTATTCAACAAGTTTTTAGATTTGGGAGACCATGATAGTCTCTCAAGTTCAAAAAGAAAAAAATCCTTTCCTAGTGGAGAAACCAAGCATAATATATATGTCTCTGACTTACCCATAAATTGTAAATATAGCTAAAAGGTCTAAGGTGGTGATAGCCATTTCTGTAAACTAGAAAAAATATTTGCAAAACACTAAATCAACCAAAAGAAAACATTCTAACAATTCTTAGGAACCTGGGGTTCCATTTTTGGAGGGTTGTCAATCATAATAGAGGAAGCTCCAAGACCGGTGCCAGCGATAGGATCACCAACATTTGGACCAACGAACAAAGCTCCAAGACCGAGATTGATACCATCAACATGTGGTTGAAAAACACCTTCATGTTTGCATGCTAGCCATGTTATAACTTTTAACAGATACTCATTTTGAATCTCCATCATCTTCATTCTGCCCTTAAGTTGACAAAAGCCCTTGTCTTTGGGCAACATGCCGAGTGAAACCATTGTTTTGACATGCTAATAGAGTTTAAGGGTATGAAATAACTTGGAGTTTCTGGTCCTGGTACAACCTAGTTCTGAAATCACCCCCCCACTTGGAAATCGACCTCTGCAACCTCCTTGAATTCACAGACTAGACGAACCTCAACTTCCATGGCTGACATGGCCACTTTGTCATCCTCAGGCACATGGTTTTCATAATGCTCTGCATCTTCCAGTACTACCTTTGGTGCTCGAGATGGCCTAGCCCTAGAAGGACAAGCGCCAAAAGAGCAAGGTTTACGACCACGAGGTGCCATTGAAGGGGAGGACATGGTAAAAGGAATGACAGACCAATGAACATAGGACATACAAACCAACAGAAATGTATTTGGCAGGGCCAAATAACAGATGTGAGAGATGCAAATGAAAGCAAGAGGCTCCTTTAATTTTTTGATGAACTTACCAATTCTCCTACCATTCTCATGATGAACCATGATGATCGATCTCAGGGGAAGAAGCTCCCCAATTCCCATTCGTTTGGTCATTTCTGTCCTTGGCGTCAAGTCCTGTAGAGGATCATTCATCAACATGACGATCATGCAAGCACAAAACTTGTGAAGACACTGAGTATTCCTCCTCTTCTGCATGCGAATGATCTGAAACTTCTTGTCTGTCCCTAACACATTCAACCTCATAATGACGTTGGGTGCTATCAATTCTGAAAGTTGCGGAGGCCGACCGAGGTGGGAGCTCTGGAGTAACGATGGAGATGACATTCGGGTTGCCAATACATGATAGGTGGGTTCCCAATGTACTTGGGCCATGCGCCACACGATCAACAACCGCCATCTATTCCTACATGCAAGTGGACACCCCATCCAAAATAAAAACCTCAATTTAAATCTAAAATCATTAATAAAAATAAACATACACATATACCTAAAAAGTAATATTGCTAAAAATACGATGATTAAATACAATATAATACATGAAATATTGTAGGCAAACAGAAATACAACATTAAAATAAAAAAGATTCTTAAAATAGTTTATATGCGTATAACAAGCATTTCTTTATATCATTAACTTAAAACTTATATTAAATCATTAACCTTTTAAAGTGCTTAAGCTTTTTTAAATCAACGATGACTCATAAACCACTTACATGTTATGATTGTTATCCAATTGAATTATTCATAATACATTAATAATGAGAAATAGAGTTTAAATGTGTAACAAAATCTCATGACAAGGATTTGCCAATGTGATGATATTTTCTACCATAACCTTTGAGGGATGACACCTGTTGAGCAGAAATCTATAACAATATATAAGAAATTTCACCCCAAAAGCATTAAAAAAGTGCCCATTATCCAGATTACCATACAAAGCCACAAAGTCCAAGATGATTTTGGCGACATGAATTCTACAAAGCAGAAACCGCGTGTCTCTCTATCATCGCAAATTGCAATTTCCAACATTAATCCGAAGGGGACCATTCACAGCAACAATATTTTCGTCAAACACACTTTCCAATTGTGGCTTGTGGCTTATGCTATCTCGTATTTATACATAATAAATTAATACACAATCTCAACGCTCGGTAGGTAAGTGGGTTCATACATTGGGGTATGCACGCAAATGAAAAGAGGAGGAGAATAAGAATCTAGTCTCCCCTATTCTCCGCTAGAAGTGGATTGTGAATGGGCTGACTTTTGATCGCCATTAAAGGATTTGTTTGAATGCTTGATAACCATGTTGAGACGAAGGACAGGGTACTCTGATTGAGAAAGAACAAAACTATGCATTGTTGGCAGGGGCTAATGGGAAACTGCTGGACCGGAGAGCAGTGCTCTTTGAGCAAAGTCTCCACCAATAACAAATCTTGTAAGTTTGTACTAGCCTGCCTCATCAATATCAATGTAAATCCTTCAGTTTTATTACTTATTTTCGTCATCTGTATCGTTACAAATATGTGACTATGGATCTGTATCATGCTTTTAAGACATGTTATTTATCTGCTTCATGTTTTGTTTCTGTGTTTTCAATGATTACTGTTTGTGGGTTTCAATGGGTTGCCATTAATCAGCCCACCCGCCATCCCCATCAACAACCCACAAGCCAACTCCCACAGACAGCAATGGAGGAAATTCAATTAATCAGTTATCAGCTCCACATGAGGTCGAAGACCTGAGACAAAACTCTGGTTCCAATGTGTATGTTTTCACATTTAATGAGCTCAAGACAATTACCAAAAACTTTAGGGTGGATTATGTATTGGGGGAAGGAGGGTTTGGTACAGTTTACAAGGGTCACATTGACGAGGACATGAAGCCGGGCCTCAATGCCCAGCCAGTTGCTGTCAAGGTCCTTGATCCAGAAGGTCACCAGGGGCACAGAGAATGGCTGGTAATTTTTTAAGAAAAATACTATTGAAACACGATGTTGCTTTCCGGGGTTTAATTTGCTTGCAATTTTCGCCTTAATAATTTTTATTTTCTTTGGATTGTAGGCAGAGGTAATCTTTCTAGGGCAGCTGAGTCATCCTCATTTGGTGAAACTCATTGGATACTGTTGCGAAGATGAGCACAGGCTACTGGTTTACGAGTTCATGGCTCGTGGAAGTCTGGAAAATCATCTATTCCGAAGTATGCTATTATTTCTTTCCTTTTGCCAGCTTTTTGTTTAATGTATGTGTAGAATTACATCCAGAAGCCTGCGCCCTGCCGTGTGTTGCATGGTGAACCAGCTGGAGGGGATCGAGTGCTTTGCAGTGTATTCCCTGGAGTTTTAACCCTCAGTTTTTAAAAGGACACTTCCTTGACAACTAGATCAAACCCTCTGATATTTGTGGATTTTTTTGTCTCTTCTTTTCTTTTTCCGGAAAAATACATTTTCTATTTAATTACTGCGCATAAAACTATACATCATATAATCACACGTCAGTGGGCCAAGGCATGAACATGCATATTAACCCTCCCTACATAGGCAAAGAGCACCAGCATATCCACTTTGGCCCCCTTTCTAAGAGAGTTAAAATATTTTCTGGATAACCCTATCCTAGCTGAAAACTGTATGGGTATTTTTGGATTTTGCTGATGTATGATAGAATTATCAGAGTATGCAGCATCGAGATCAAAAAAATTGTCCTTATGGTTTATTGGGGTTTCTTTGGAATTCAAACCTATTAGTCTTTAGCTGATAGTTTATCTTGAAACTTTCTTTTTAAAATGTTAGATCAAGTGGGTTTGGTTGGTTGTTGACTGGTGACAATTGCCAAGTAGTTTCCTTTAGTTGGATTTAAAAAAAGTGCCCTGACTTTTAGATGAAGTGGTTTTGGTTGATTGTTGACTGGTGACAATTGCCAAGCAGTTTCCTTTAGTTGGATTTAAAAAAAGTCACTTGACATGAACCCTATCACTATGAGCCAATTCAACCAGTAGCATGGAACCTGGCCACTGTGACTCATGGAGGACCAAACTTATCGTGGTCCCCAATTTGTTTATCACTTCAACTATTATGTAGGACGTTATTCTCCTGTTCTGTGATTCTGTTAAATGGTGGCTGACCGCTGAACAAGTTAGTAACTTTATTGCGTTTGTAGATATAGCCTTCATTTAGATTCATACTTGTATCCATATTCTTGATCACTAACTTTACATGCTTGCTTGATGTTTACAGAGATGTCTGTTCCCCTGCCTTGGTCAATAAGAATGAAGATTGCACTCGGGGCTGCCAAAGGGCTAGCTTTTCTTCATGTGGCAGAAAAGCCTGTTATCTATCGTGATTTCAAGACGTCCAATATACTACTGGACACAGTTAGTGCTTCCAAAACCTAGCCTATTTTGAGCTGACTTTTTCTTTGGTGCAATTTATTTTCAGAAACATTGGACATCTTAATTTGAATGAGATGTTTGAGATCACATTAAAAAATGTTAAAGAACCAATGGTACTGTTAAAAAACAAAATCATCCAAGAGTCACTTTTGGATTGATTCGAGCTTCTTCTTATTTTATGCATCACTGATGAAGGACTATACAGCAAAGCTTTCAGACTTTGGACTTGCAAAAGGGGGACCAGAAGGTGACCAGACTCATGTTTCCACTCGCGTGATGGGTACATATGGATATGCAGCTCCAGAGTATGTCATGACTGGTATGTTCATAGAATAGCAATATTTCAGATTCTACTGTAAATATTGACTTGAATATTTTCATGTACCTATCCCATCTATTGTATCTGTCTATTTTGTATATTGTGTGGCTTCTAAAGCTTTCAAGCTAGCTGAAATCATGATGATCCTTTTATAATTGTTTGAGTAACTTGGCATTGGGCAGTTTTGATGAATGTGTGAATGGCCCTCATGCTGCTAACTTATAATCTTTTATATTTTTGTCTATAGGTCATTTGACAGCTCGAAGTGATGTCTACAGCTTTGGTGTTGTATTGCTTGAGCTGCTTACTGGCAGGCGGTCTATGGATAAGACTAGGCCTAGCAGAGAATATAACTTGGCTGAGTGGGCTCGTCCACTTCTCAACGAGAAGCGGAAGTTGTTACGCATACTTGATCCTAGAATGGAGGGAGAGTATTCTGTCAAGGGAGCTCAGAAAGCTGCTACCTTGGCCTATCAATGCCTGAGTCAAAATCCTAAAGCAAGGCCACTTATGAAGGATGTTGTGGAGACGTTGGAACCTCTGCAAATTACGACAGATATGGAAAATACTTCTTTCACATATTCTGTGGGTAGTGGTGTGACTACATATGAGGTTAGCAGTCAGTCAACTGGAAATGATATCTAAGCAAATGATTGCAAGCATCATGATGATGAATAACTCGCTGTTATAAATGAAGTTGCAATGTTGCAATATTGGTCCTGATTCATATAACCAATCTTGGAAGCATCCATATAAAAGACTATAAATGTATGGATGTGCAGAGTTTCCCATTCCTCTGAAGAGTATCAGTTTCTTCCTGTTGTATGATGTAAACTACTTACAGCGTTTACTCTACATCCACCAATCAATCTGCTGAAGATTCCCTTCAACTTTCATAGTCGATATTGTTATTTCTTGATCACCTCTGGTCAGGAATGGCTTATTTTACTCTGAATAATGGGAAAGTACTTATTTTGCTGACTCAGAAGGCAAGCTACATGATACTTGTAAGCTGCAAGTTCGCACATCGCTCTCAGATCACTGTGAGGTCCTAGTCAATCATCTTATTTGTTTCAGAAAGTGGTAGATTATTTGATCCTTCATCTGCTACCTGTAAATTATAAATTTTGTATTTGCAACTGCTAGATAAGTACGAGTAGCTTTGTATTATCTGCAGAGTACAATTTTCCATGAAATGAACCTTGGTGGAGGCTTTATATTCAATTCTACAAAGACAAGTTGTTATGGACAACTGGTTTGGGACTGCCCATGGAGAGCCGATTTTCTGTATTTGAGCTAGTACGATTTTACTGTTAATAAGCATTACAATTTGCTGCATCCTAATGTCTGTGTGCCATAAAAAATAGTAGTATTGTTCTGAATTTTTAGATCAGAAGTAATATCATTTCAAAGAACGTTTGGATCAAGAATATCATTTAAAAACAGCCATCCTTTTTTCCGCTTGGAAATGTTAGTTGTGAAACCCTCTCTTGTACATGTTCACTTAAACAACATTCATTTGAAATGGTCCTTTATTTCCTTAGATCATTCTCGAAGATGCAAAACAAGATTGCAAAGCAAATATTTAACATAAGCCCATTCTAGTGGTCATCAAAAAAGCATGTTCTTTACCATCTTATCCTTTGAGGACACATTGACCGATTTCAACAGGCTTATGGTGTAAAGACAATTGGATATCCATGTTAGTTGAAATATGTAATAGATTACTAATAGAGTGCTTCAGTTCAGATATATTATTGTGCAAACGAGCTTGACAGCTCCGTCATGGAGGGCGAGGAAGGACATAAATTGGTAGAAGTTATCACATTCTTTCATTACCAGAAAAGATAAAACTTAATTGAGTGCAGCTATAATACCGGACTTTAATTCCCTAGTAAATAAAGTGGTCATGAATGAAAACTATGTTATTCTTTGATGTACTAGAAGAAATGAGGTCATTAGTGGGAGCCCATTATTCAAAATTAGTCATAATTTTTTTTGGCAAGATACTTCAAGAGGCTTAATTATCCAGTATCCACCATTTATTGAGAGGTGGGATGCGGTTTGACACTTGGAGGCATGAGGCCTATCCTGACTTCACTGTCATAGCTCTATAGCGTTACAATGGCAAACCCACTATTTTTTTGAGGAATTGAACAGGGATGAGGGTTGCAACAGTGCCCCTCTCTAATTGGTCCCACTTATCTCTAAAACGTAGCGTTTGCATAGCAAGTAAAATGATGGGTTGGCAGTTATGTGTGATAACTGGCATGTCACGCCTCCTTATAAATAGAGCATTTTATGTGTGATAACTGGCAAATCACGCCTCCTAATAAATAGAGCATTGGAAGGGGGAAAGGGTTTGGCTTCCATTTCATTGTCTCATGTTAGGGTGTTTTTGGGAGCGCTCATACTTCGCCATTAGCATTCTTGGAGAGAACTTTTGCATTTTTGACCTTGGTATTGGAAGTGGTTGGCTCTATTACTTCCGTGGGAGATAAATTGCGAGGATTAGAACGAAAGGGAATCCACTGGCACAATAGGCACTAGTCTAAATCTTTATTATACTGGCAACTAACAGAGAGGACTCGTAATTCTAATCCAATGGAGGTGGGAAAAGAACACCTAGTACTGTGGGTAGAAATTTACACTTGTGGATTCAGTGAGTCTTGATTGTTCTGCTCTGATTTGATTGGACCATAGGGCTTTTTGGCTTAGTTTTGATTTGATTGGACCATAGGGCTTTTTGTCTTAGTTTAGCCTTGCCCTTGATCCAGTAGTTGTTAGCAAGGGTTTTGAAATTTATAGCTGCATATTTACAGAGTGCTTTTCCTAGAGCACACTTAAGCTTCCACCCATAGAGAGGATTCTGAGAGATGCCTTGTCACACTTTGGCCCTCAGATTGAGAGTATCTCTATTAGATCAATCATCTATCGCTGAGTGGTAATATTTTCTTGAGCAATCGTTGTTGTAGGATACATTGAACTAGGTGCTCTGTATTTGTGATTCCATGAGATTACCCTTTTGATTTAAGAGTTTATTTGTGCAGTTGTAGATGTTTCAATCTTTGCTGTTATTTCTTGTTATTTGATCCATGCATGGTATAGCTCTAAAAAAGCATGTAGAGATTAAGGGCTTTTACTCATTCCGCCGTCATAGAGGGTCTGTGAGCAGAGCTAGCTTTTTATTGACTTGATTCTCTCGTTTTAAATGAAGAAAGATGAATAACCCGTTGTAAAGAGGAAAACTGAACATGGGCAGTTTTATCCAAGGAAGGGTACCATGGGCATTACAAGGTGGAAAATGCGCCGATCCATGTGGAAAATACTACTTAAAAAAATAGACAGAGACGAACAGAAATAAAAATATTGTTGCATCTTTGATGGATGGAACTAAAATCCATCCGTTGACGGGGAAAATTTGTTGATTCCAGGAAATTTTTACTGGTTGAAAGTTAGAGGTTCGAAACTTGTAGAGGGATGAAGCTTGGATGTTGTCGAGACCAAAATTCGAATTTCCAGAGTGCAGCGATCATACTCTAAAAGATAACGAATAAGTGAAGGCCATTGATAAGATGCACATTGACAAAGAAAAAAAGGAGATTTCTGAAGTGTATATTATCAAGGTTATCCACATTGACAAGTCTGGAGAATATATAGTAGTTCCGTAATAAGGCGTTTGATAAATAATTGTTGAGGTAAAATTCTAATTTCCTGAGTCACAGATTGCCAAAGTCGCAAAAATCGACTGGAGGATAGTGAGAAAATGCTTACCCACAGAATATGTTTAAGGTAAAAAATCCCAAATTTCAATGTCAAGTTCTTGGAAAAACTGTATGCCACATGTCATCTTTAGTATAAATAGAAAAATAGTTAAGTAAAATTTGGGAGTTTATTTTAGCCAGAGGGTTAGCTTAACTGGTTTTTGTTAATGTTGGGTATTTGGCCAATTTTATACCCACGTGTCTGTTTAAATCTTCCTGGGTAACATGCCCTAGTTTACACCAACAGGTTTATTAGTGATGCTATCTATAATGTAGGAAACCATTTCTTGGGTTTGCTAGCCTAATAATCCTAAGGTTTATTTAGATAGTTATTTTTTCTAGAATAATAAAATTATTTTAGAAGTTGTGTATTTTATAGAAGATAGATTGACCTTGTCACATCCTTGTCATAGTGATCATCCTTGAGTTGTTAGTCAATGACATATGACATGTTGAGATAAGGCTAGAGAGGTTATATATACATTATGCCTCTCACCTATTATGTAAATCATTTTTCTTTGATCAATAAAAGTACGTCTGAGAGGTTATATATACGCTATGTCTCTCACCTATTATGTAAATCATTTTTCTTTGATCAATAAAAATACGCCTGAGAACACTTTTTGAAATTCACATGGTATCAGAGCCACAAAGTTGGAGTTATAATAAGTGATGTATTTTTTTTAAAAGATTGAAGTATTCTATAGTTAAGGGGGACATATTTATTCAATATTGTAATTGAAGCATTGAACAATATTGTTCACGTCAAAGGGGGGTATGATCATCATTTTATGAGCATTATTGTATTAAATTTTGAAAGCTTGACAAATTGAAGAAAAATTGTAATTTGTAATTAAAGTGTTGATAAGAGTCTAGTGAAATACTCTATCAATGTCTTTTTCGAACGAGGCTATAAGAGAGTCAAGGTTGAGCCCCTATAACACTCTTTTGCAATGTGCGCAATGTCTCTTGTGCGTGATACTATTCATTTTCTTGATTTTGTGGACTTGATAAGCAATTCATCATGTCAAAATTGGTAAATTTATTCAATGATTCAGACAAATTGGATGGACCCAAGAACTATAAGACTTGGTCATCACATGCAAAATACATTAATTTTTAATGACTTGTGGAAAGATATATGTAATGAGAAAAAACTCCAATTAAGTCGACTAATGCTAGAGAACTGACAAAATGAGAATGAATAGATGAAAAGACACTTGCACTTTTGTGATCCTCTGTAACAGATGAAATTTGTATACACATTGAACATGCAATTGATGCTTGTAGTGCATGGAAATTTTTTAAGAAGATGTTTGATACTCAATCTAAATCAAAACGAGTTGAGCTTCACACTAAGTTGCCTAAACAAGAATTGACTGAAGTGGGAGATGTTTTGGAGTACATCTCTCATTTGAAAAATATCAAATTGAAATGATTGAAATGTGGATTTAAGGATTGTGAAATTGGTGTAGAACATGCATAGAGAATCTAGCATGCAACAAGGAACAACAACAATTGCAAAGTTTTCAGAGAAGAAGACAAGAGATAATGAAAATAATTGTATTCTATAATGAATCAATGGAAAAATTACATGTGATATACTCTACATGGTCAAACTAATGCACCATAGTAGTCTTCTAGAGATGATGTGGACATGCACTAACATAAACTAGAGTGAACTGCCACATAGTCTTAGTTAACCATTCATGCAGTGAACTAGTTTACACACGCAGAGTGAAGAGAATCTCATGCATGCACATGCGTAGTGCTCTCCTAGCCCCAAGCATGTGAAGTGCACCCTCCTGATGATGATTTCAAGGTGAGCATGCAACACTTGTTGATAATTCCAAGGTTTCCATGCAAGACTTGACTCCACTAGTCTAATTGAAGTACAATCGAGTAATAACTGAATAAGATGTGATGCCCTTGTCTAGGGGAGAATATCTTTGACCATGGGAGACCAAGTGGAGCCCTCAACATAGACTATGGAACTTAAGAAAATAAATACTAGGTGAGTGTGCATTATCTCCAATAAAGACATGGAAGAAAATCTAATTACTTTTATTGTGATCAATTGTTTTCCATCCACTTATAAACACTTTTTGGAAACATTACAAATTGTTGATAAATTGAATAATCAATTTTTTGATTCCATTAGTGACTTGTTGGTCCAACATGACAAGACATTTGGTGAAAATAAGAACTCGAGGGAAGATATTCTCTTTACCCACTCAAGAAAATGAGAAAGTTTAAAAGGAAGAGGGTCATATAATGTGAGCACAAGAGGAAGAGGTACTCACAATGAAAATACAAGAGGAAGATGACCATACAATGAAAGTTACAAAGGAAGATGAAGATTCAATGATTCAAGAAATCAAGATTATGGTCGAGGTTGTAGTAGAAGTCAAGGAAGAGGAAGAAATTAACAATACTTTAGGAGATCACAAGACCAATCTCAATGAGGTGAAGACATGTCTCAAGCCAAGTGCAAAAGATGACTTCACATTGGGCTTGTGGCAGAATAGTGTAGAACACGAAATGAGAATTTTCCCAAGGATAAACAAACTTTCAAACAACATTCCAAGTCTAATGCTTCAACTTCAACCTCGTATGTAAAAAATCAAGAAGATGATTATGAATATGTGTTGACAGTGAACCATGAGATTGACTTTGTAGATTCAGTGGCCACCAACAAATTGATGATAAAATATTATGAAGATAATCGAATATTAGATATAGGGGTTACTCAACATATGTGCTACATTAAAGATTACTTTTGGGCATATCAAGATATGTAACCAAATCCAATTTACTTGGTAGATGACACAACTCATACACCTCGAGAGAAATGATTTGTCAACTTTTCTCTTCCAAGAATTGAAAAGTATTGCTTTCCAATGTTTGGTATGTTCCAACATTTAAAAAAAAATTGTTGTCTTTATTGCTCATCAGACAAGGACGCCATTAGATTATTATGGAATATGGTTGGATCATAATTAATTCATTCAACCAAAATTTCAAAACAATAATGAATGTCTATGAAGATGGAAAACTTTTGAAGATACAAGGTACAATCATTCGTCGCCAACAAGATTTTGCAGTATCAATAGATTTATCTCCTAGATCCTTAAGATTGTGGCATTACAGATTTGGCCATTTGAATATTGAAAGTCTCAGTAAAATTAAAATAGATGAAATGGTTAAAGTATTTCCTACTTTCAAAAAGGAAACTGGTAAGTGTGGAGCTTGTATAATTGACAAGCAAAAGAGAGATCCTTTCCTTAGAAGTACATGGTGAGCAAACAGATGTTTGCAACTAATCCATAGTGACATTTGTGGTCCAATGAAATCTTCTTTTGGAGGATGCAAATACTTCATTCTTTTCATTGATGATTTACAAGGATGACTTTGGTATATTTTCTGAAAAACAAATTAGAAGCCTTTGACAAATTCATACAATTTCAATGTTTAGTTGAAAATGCTACCAAGGAAAAGATTTCCACACTAAGAACATATAATTGCAGAGAATTCACTTCAAATGAATTCAATGATTATTATAGGAGCAATGGAATAAAATGGTAGTTGACAAATTCTTATACTACACAACAAAATGGAGTCACAAAAAGAATGAACATAACTCCAATGGGAATGACAAGTTCATTGTTGCATTTCAAGGGGTTAAGTAAAAAATTTGGGTGAAAGTAGTTATACAACAATCTATCTAAGGAACCGTAAGCCATATCATCCTTAGATGGAATTACTCCGTATGAAGCTTGGTATGGTACTGAGTTTTTAGTTAATCATCTTTGAGTTTTTGGTTCTACCTGTATGCCTTAGTTCCTAAGGGAAAAATGACTAAGTTGGAAAATCATAGTATGAAATGCATTCTTATTGGCTATTCAGATGAAATGAAAGGCTATTGGTTGTTATCCAATGGAAAATTCATTATCATTTTGGATGTAGTATTTAATGAGATAGAAAGTCAAATACTTTGAGAGATTGATAATCTCCTTAGTCACTTGGAGGAAAAGGTAGCTCAATAAAACAAATTTCATCAAAGAAAATCAAATTGGATTGAAAAAGACTTAGCCCCCAACATGAATGTTCAAGCGTTAGATAACTTTTTATTTTTATTTTTTTATTTCTAGGTTACGATTTTTCAAATACATGATAGATCAACTACAATAACTTTACCACATGGACAACACAATAGACCAAAATGGTTCACACAACTGCTTAAAGATGTTCACCTAGATTGTAACACCCCCACTACTAAACCCAACAATTTAAAAATTTATGATACCTATTAAATCAAATAAATGCATACTAAAAAATCCCATGCAACTAACAACATGTTTAAAACATTAATGCAACCAAATTAACATTCACACAACAACATATAAATGCTTAAAACTCAAAGTTTACGCACAAAAAATAAATCCCATAAATAAAGCACTTATCTTTTATCAACAAATGTGCATCCAGTTTATGAGGACGAACATTCTACTCATCTATAGATTTTCTTCTCCAAATCTGAGCAACAAATCACCCCTGAGCCGGGGCTACGAATCCACGAGAAAGAGTGTCTATCGATTGTCCACTCACAGTCCAAAATAACCCACATGAAGTTCATTTTTCCTACAACTATCACAATCCATCAACGCTCTTCTCTTAACATGCACAACCCAAGGAATGAGATCATTCTTCATTGCACACAATCCTTTAGACCTTGCCACTTCCTTTCAGGACTCCAACACAGGTTGGCTAGGAATCTCTCTTGCTGCGTACTCTAGGGATGTCAACTGCAATAGGAAAAGATCATAACAACAAGCTCATTTGATGCTAGGGTAATATCTTACACAAAATCTCACTCCACAAGACTAACACATTAATTCTTCATGAATTTATAGTTCCAACAAGTTGCCCACAAAACCCACTATCGCTGCCTTCAAGCTCTAGCACTCAACTCTCCTTTGTTGTTTCAAAAACTGCCTACCATACCCATTCAACTTTTCCTTTTCCCATGCATGTTGACTCTCACATTCTCCAATGTTGATCATATTCAGCCCCATGCTTTTAATAACTATGTGAAGTGACTTTTCACACCTACCCTCTTACATGTGTTTAATGATTGGGGTTTGGATACACTCAAGAGGAAACTTATAGGTTCATGCACAATAATAATTTTAGAAAGTGGGTTATGATTAATACATATGAATAATTCCCTGTTGGATCCCCCTCTAAGACTTTCCATTCTCTTGTGGAAATTTATCCCCCATGACTCTGTTCGTGTCCATCTTGTAGCCGATATTACACTTTATTTATTATTACAATATACAATGTTTACATATTACATAGTCGGGTATGTGGCCATACATCCTATTTACATTATACATCTCTAAAACAAGGATTAAAAATGGGAATGCTACACCCCCCCCACCCGCCTACAATTTGCACTTTCCTCAATGCATAACACCATATTGACATACATGTACAAAAATTACATCACAGTACTTGATACTTTCACAAGAACCAAAAATCTCTCATTCCCCTCAACTTGCACAACCCTAGGAAGTGTACCCCCTTCTCTGCACTGCAATTCCTCAAAATGTACCACTTCCCTTCTAGGTCTCTAGTATAGATTGGATATGAAGTCTCCGAGATGTGGCTCCAGGAACTCTAGTTTCCAAAATGAAGCCTTACACACTTATATACAAATGCATATTTAGTTCTTTTTAAAATTTGCAAAAATATGCAGGTACTCTTCCCACATGGTCTCCTCCTACTCCCACGTGGCATCTTCAGGACCGTAGCATGTCCACTAGACCTTTACCAGGATGATGGATTTTTTCTTGAGCACTTTGACTTTCTATTCTAGGATGCACACTGGATCCACCCGAAAGTCCCCTTTGTGCTCCACTTGGATCGCAGTCCAATCAATCACATGAATAAGATTATGTACATATTTATTTAATAAAGACACATGAAACACATTATGAATTCTCATGGATGCAGCAAATGCAAGCATGTATGCAACTGTGCCTAACTTCTATAGAACTTCAAATGATCCACAATAGCTCATTGCCAACTTTGAAAAACTTCCCAATCTTAGTGAGCTCTTTTTTATTTTATTTTTAAAAACAAATGCTTGCCCACTTTGAATTCCATGTATGTCCTACTTTTATCTACATAACTCTTTTTCCTATCTAGTGCAACCTTTAAATTCTACATGATCTTTACCATCTATTCTTCCATGTCCTTTAGCAATTATGGTCCAATAACTATTCTTTTTTCTAGGTTGTCACAACTTACTAGTGTGTTGTATTTCCTTCAATACAAGGCTTCACATTGGGCTTGTGTCGGAAGAGTGTAGAACACGAAATGAGAATTTTCCCAAGGATAAACAAACTTTCAAACACCATTCTAAGTCTAATGATTCAACTTCAACCTCATATGTAAAAAATCAAGAAGATGATTATGAATATGTGTTGACAGTGAACCATGAGATTGACTTTGCAGATTCAGTTGCCACTAACAAATTGATGAGAAACTATTATGAAGATGATTGGATATTAGATATAGGGGTTACTCAACATATGTGCTACATTAAAGATTACTTTCGGGCATATCAGGACATGGAACTAAATCCAATTTACTTGGTAGATGACACAACTCATACACCTCAAGAGAAATGATTTGTCAACTTTTCTCTTCCAAGAATTGAAAAAGTATTACTTTCCAATGTTTGGTATGTTCCAACATTTAAAAATAATTTGTTGTCTTTAGTGCTCATCAGACAAGGAGGTCATTAGATTATTATGGAAGATGGTAGGATCATAATTAATTCATTCAAACAAAATTTCAAAACAATAATGAATGCCTATGAAGATGGAAAACTTTTGAAGATACAAGGTACAATCATTTGTCGCCAACAAGATTTTGCAGTATCAGTAGCTTTATCTCCTAGCTCCTTAATATTATGACATTACAGATTTGGCCATTTGAATTTTGAAAGCCTCAATAAAATTAAAATAGATGAAATGGTTAAAGTATTGCCTACTTTCAAAAAGGAAATTGGTATGTGTGGATCTTGTATCATTGACAAGCAAAAGAGAGATCCTTTCCTCAGAAGTACATGGCGAACAGACATATATTTGCAACTAATCCATAGTGACATTTGTGGTCCAATGAAATATTCTTTTGGAGGATGAAAATACTTCATTCTTTTCATTGATGATTTTACAAGGATGACTTGGGTATATTTTCTGAAAAACAAATTAGAAACCTTTGACAAATTCATATAATTTCAATGCTTAGTTGAAAATGCTACCAAGGAAAAGATTGCCACACTAAGTATCTGTAATTGCAGAGAATTCACTTCAAATGAATTCAATGATTATTAGAGGAGCAATGGAATAAAATGGTTGTTGAAAAATTCTTATACTACACAACAAAATGGAGTCACAGAAAGAATGAACATAACTCCAATCGGAATGGCAAGTTCATTGTTGCATTTCAAGGGGTTAAGTAAAAAATTTGGGTGAAAGTAGTTCATACAACAATCTATCTAAGGAAACGACCACCCATGTCAACCTTACATGGAATTACTTCATATGAAGCTTGGTATGGTACTAAGCCTTTAGTTAATCATCTTTGAGTTTTTGTTTCTACTTGTATGCCTTAGTTCATAAGGGAAAAATGACTAAGTTGGAAAATCATAGTATGAAATGCAATCTTATTGGCTATTCAGATGAAATGAAAGGCTATAGGTTGTTATCCAATGAAAAATTCATTATCAGTTTGGATGTAGTATTTGATGAGATAGAAAGTCAAACAGTTGGAGAGATTGATAATCTCCTTAGTCACTTGAAGGAAAAGGTAGATCAATAAAACAAAATTCATCAAAGAAAACCAAATTGGATTGAAAAAGACTTAGCCCCCAACATGAATGTTCAAGAGTTGGATAACTTTTTTTTTCCAGGTTATGATTTTTCAAATACATGATAGATCAACTACAATAACTTTACCACATGAAAACACAATAGACCAAAATGGTTCACACAACTACTTAAAAATGTTCACCTAGATTGTAACACTCCCACTACTAAACCCAACAATTTTAATTTTTTTGATACCAATTAAATCAAATAAATTCATACTAAAAATGCCCATGCAACTAACAACACGTTTAAAACATTAATGCAACCAAATTAACATTCACACAACAACATATAAATGCTTGAAATTCAAAGTTTATGCACAACAAATAAATCCCATAAATAAGAACATGAAAACAAAGATAAAACACTTATCTTTTATCAACAAATGTTCAACCAGTTTATGAGGATAAACGTTCTACCAATTTGTAGATTTTCTTCTCCAATCTTTGTAGCAAATCGCTCCCGAGTTGGGGCTACAAATCCACAAGAAAGAGTGTCTATCTATTGTCCACTCAAAGTCCAAAATAACCCACATCAAGTTAATTTTTCCTACAACTATCCCAATCCATCAACACTCTTCCCTTAACCTGCACAACCCAAGGAATGAGATCCTTCTTCATTGCACACAGTATTTTAGACCTTGCCACTTCCCTTCAGGACTCCAACATAGGTTGTCTAGGAATCTCTCTTGCTGCGTACTCTAGGGATGTCAACTGCAATAGGAAAAGATCATAACAACAAGCTCATTTGATGCAAGGGTAATCTCTTACATATAATCTCACTCCACAAGCCTAACATATTACTTCTTCATGAATTTATAGCTCCAACAAGTTGTGCTAGTGGGAAAATCCCCCCTTTAACTATACTAGGGTTTAGGATATAGACAGAGTGAATAACCGTCTAAAATCCAATCTAGTTTCTACTCTACCCCAAACATACCAAAACAAATGAAAATAAATCAATAAGAGAGAATATCAGTAATTGTACCTTTTATCCCATGTCCGGTGATGATCTCCTCAACCTCTGTAGTTCCAAAGAATGCAAGTCTCCTCCCAATATTGAACTGCATCCAAAACTAGGAAAATAAGGACTACAAGCATGCTATTTCTATTCATGAGTTAGGGTTAGATATCAAATGCTATGTATAAATCAAAGAAAATACACAAAACATCATCATTTGGGACAACAAAAATATATTCTTTTATTCATCAAACAAATACTGAAACTTACAATTTGTGTTGGCCACCATTCCACAAACCTGGTCTAGGCTCCTCTTTACAATGCTCCAAGTGCACCTTTAATAGGCCTATTCTCTCAATATTCTGATCACCTCAAGGGAAGGGAATGGATTGAATGGAAGAAGAAGGGGCTAAAGAGGGAATGCTGA
Organism: Picea engelmannii; assembly: GCA_009831015.1. Classification (NCBI taxonomy): domain Eukaryota; kingdom Viridiplantae; phylum Streptophyta; class Pinopsida; order Pinales; family Pinaceae; genus Picea; species Picea engelmannii. Next base: position 28,682 of record ML809512.1, on the reverse strand, counting down.
GGTAGTAACTCACAAAAGGTAGAAAATACTTGGGCAAGGAAGGGAAGTGAAATTGGGCAGAGTTTCATTGTTCTTATGCTTGTTGTTGAAATGATACCCCAACACCTCCTTTTATATGACAAAAGGATGGTTATTTGGTTGGGTGACGAGATATAGCAGGTGAATTGGTTGGGAAACCTCCAATAGCCCGTGAATTCCATCTAATTCCTTACAACTTTTTAATATTTGCAAATTTTGGAGGTATATGCGGGCTGTGTATTGTGCATCAAGTGTATGTACGTGAGCTGTCTAGCATGCAACCAATGTATATACATGAGATTTAGTAGGGCAGGGCACGTACATGCTCTAAAAAATGGTTTTTTAAGAAGAGCTTCTCAACAATGATTTGGAAAATTATGCAAGTAAGAGGGCCAATGCCATGTATGCATGAGTAACGAATTTTAGGGCTATAACAGATTCCCCTTAATGTGTGAGGTCATAAGAGAAACTAATGGCTGAAATATATTACAACATCTTCACCACATGCACAAAATAGAGTAAGCCCGGGACCAGAGTTCGGGAGGTGCCATCTGCAAAACAACAATTATATATTCGAGGCAAACATACCCATGCTCGGGATGAACTGAATCATGCTTTCCAATCAAATACACTACAAATCCATGTCATATAACTATATAAAGTGTAGCCATGAGAAATACACAACATATCTACATCTCAAAATCAGTCGAAGATATACGAGTAGAGTATGCATATTCAAGAAGCTAATGACGCCTACGGCTGGAGATGAGGTCTTCATAGCTCGAGCAATGAATTCAAGATCTTCAAAAATAAGGTAGGAGTACAATGGGAGTGTATAACTCACTACCCTGAGGTCTTCAACAACTCGTCAAGAAAATACATGAGGATCTCGATGATCAGGTAGATAGCTTTGTTTATTTCGAATTTGGACTTGACTAGACTCTCGGGATGGCCGACTCATGAAGGTCAAGAGACAAACTGCATAAAGGATGACTCAGGTTGAGTGAAACTTCCCTTGGACAAAAGCTCGAAAGATGATCAGACTCATACAACATGACATTGACATAATTTTTTGATGCAGGAAGCAACACAAACTCTCCATGTGTTTGGAAGAGTAACTGAATGGAGGAGGACACAACTCTATGTAGTGAAAACAACTCCTAAGGTTATAATAGATCCCAATGCTTGATGAACAAATGGAAGGATGCACTTTGTCCAAGGGTGACTCTCTTTGCTGCTAAAAAAATAACAAATATTTCCCGTCCCCTATTTTTGGAATATTTGATTTTTTTATCTTTTTCAATTTTTTAAGAGATTGAAAAAGAATAAAAGAATGCTATGTTACAAAAGAGGAATGAGTGTCGCAAGTAAGCATACTAGTTCCAAGTGCATGGAACACACTAATGCTCAGGGAAAGGAGACATGTGCAGGAAAATGACACTCGGGAAAAATTCCTCCATGGGTCAAGGTGTCAGGTCGCAGAGGCAGAAGTGCTACAAGACTTGCATATACATAATGCTTCAAAGGTTCAGTTGAGAGCAACATGAAGCTAGAATTAGGCCAAAGACGCAAAGATGAGACCCGTAAATGTGATTATTCAAGACACAATGAGACCCATTCTATGTAATTTTTACGAGCCCAGAGAAGGTAAGCTCAATAGTTTTTTCACGTTTAGAGAGTTTGAAAAAACACAAAAAGAAGACTCCAGGGGGTACCTTTTTCAGAGATAGTCTAGTCGGTTCGAAAAAGGGTTAAACTTGCACCGAAAATACATCTATTCAAAACCATTCTAATGAGTGTGACAAAGACAAGATCACTCGACAATCTATTCAATTTTAAGGAGTTTGAAAAGAGCTTAACTATGGACTCACAACCTTTTTTCTGAGTTTAGTCTCGTTAGCCCGAAAAAGCATAAAAGTAACTGAGGAAAACTTTCTCGACGAGATGAATCTTCCAAAGCATACCTTTATCCACTATAATCTATAGGCTGGAAAAAGGGTTAAACTCATGCTAGTAGATGTTCTTTTAGACCAATTTAACAAGTGTGAAGGAACAAGGTCAATTGATGATCTTTTCAATTTTAGGGATTTTGAAAAGAGATTAACTATGGACTCCATGGGGGTTCCTTTTTTTAAGTAATCTCCAAGGCCTGAAAAAGGTGAAAAACCAAAACCAAGGAGAATGTTCCTTTTTCAAAGATTTAGTCCCTATGTAACACACCCACGATGGGCATAATAAAATTTTCACATTTTCTCAAGGAATAGAACCCCTGAATTCCTACATGGGCCTAGCGCAGGATAGCTCTTCCCTTATCCTCCTCCACATGACCACTACCTGTGACCATAGGCTTAATTTAAATGGCGCGTCACATTTTGCTACTTTAGAACTACCGATGCAAGGCACCATATCTCCTCCAACTCCTCCAAGTCCTGAAACCTGATTAGGGGCCTAGCAAGCACTATCCCTCTCACCTATGATCACAATGTGACCTTCCTCTAGGACTGAGTCCCAACTCCCATATTTTTCGGGACTTTGTGATTCGGAGAATCATGAACAGTTCTTCCTTCCTCTCCAAATCTCTGACTCTCGAAGATCTGATGGCTCCAAACCCTCTGCTAACCAATGACCAAGATTAAGTCGACAATTTTCCTTCGTGACTTTGAAAAAGTCTTCACTTCCATTTTCCCGATGATCAAATCTCTGAAATCGTGACCAAGCTAAATCAATGGTTCACAGGTCTCTCTCTATCCAACGACCTAGATTCAATTGAGATTTCGCCACTTGTGAAGTTTGAAAACTCGTCCAACTCCTCCTCCTTGGAATCCCGAAGTCCGAAAATCTGAAATTCTTCCACTCTATAGATCAATGGACCTGAGCCTCCCACAAATAAACAACCCATACCTTGCCGAGACTTCGCATCTCACAAAGTTGGAAAGGCTCATTGCTTCCATTCCCCAACTCCCGAAATATCGAAATTTCAAAGTGTTAGATCAACGGCCTTCAAATCCCCGTGATCTGACGGCTATAATCGAATCGCAGTTTCGTGATTCACGAGTTCTAGAAACTCCGTCCTTTGACTTCCCTGAGTCCCGAGTCAACGAAACGCTGATCTCCCGATACCCGTTTTCATGAAATGTATGGATCTTCGCCACATGTCATTCTAGATCTAATGGTCTAGAATGATTTCACGTTTCGTGAGTCCTCAAAACTTTGCCTGTTGACTCTTCTGATGTGCGAGTCAGCGAAATGCTGATCTCCCTCCACGTGTCCCTTCCAATGGATGGTTCCGATTTATTTGAGGTTTTCAGAACTTTTACGAGTCCTCTCTCCCACCTACACAAGGGTTAAGATCGACGGTCAAGGTAGTTCCTGATGGATCCTGGGATCTACGGTCCCGATTCCATCGCTACTTGAGAAGACTACAAGAGTCGAGGCGTTAATGCCTGCGCTCCTCCTCTAGATCCATTGGTCCTGACATACCTGGGATACTTCTGAAAGGATCTCATCCGTTCATCTACCAAACGAAAGGATACTCCCTTTCGATAATTGGACTCACTATCCTTTCTGAACTCAGGTAACAAAATTCAATTTCTCGGAGCTTCAAATTCCCACGACTCTGAAACCTTCAAGAGATAACTCCTTCTTGCATAGGGTTTCCAGACACGGATCACATGAACCTTCAAATGGTTCTTGGGTAATTATCCCTAGTCTTAGTTGGGTTTCTAGATAAAGGCTTGGGTACTTTTCAAATTCCCTAGGCTATTGACCTGAATGAAGTGCCTTCCTAACTCACAGAGTTATGAGCTATGACACAGGGGCAAGGAAATATCATGGGTTTACCATAGCGGTAGCCATACTAAGGATCTTACTCCGACTTTGAGACATGAAGCAATTCCCTGGGGAAGGTGCCTTCGAGGGATTAAACCAAAACACCAAGAGAATAAGGCAGGTGGGATGATTCTCAGTGGAACAGACTCATGCTCTGGACTTACTCATTTTATACAGAAACCAACTGTGGCATATAAGTATACACATGCATTCATTATTTCCAATCTAAATTACCAGGAAATCATAGCATACAAAAACCATTTGTGGGTGTATAAACATGAGCATGTATCCATAATATTCAATTCAAAATACAATGCATAAAACACTTATCAGAGCCACTAGGCGTGATGCGATTGCTGAGAGGGGTGCTCGTTTCCACACAACCATAGGATCAGTCACTCCCAATGGATTTATCACTGGCCACCCCCGAGCTTAGGCCAATATTCTCTGAGACTCGATCTCTTACTTCCATCTCAACGAAAGTTGGGGACGAAGGTTACTCTCCTTCTCCCAATACAGGAATAAATGAGGACAAAGGTTATTATCCTTCTCCTGGTTCTATCTCTATTCCTGTGATCAGAACTCACTTTTCACTCTCAATCCTTCTTCAGACCCGAGAGTTTCTGCTCTCATCTTTGCATTCTTCGCAGTCTACCCCCTGTCCACCATGCTTCCCTTCTTTCCCTTGGCAAGGTTTCCTGTGGCTCGAATCCCCCCATCCGTGGTCAGGTCCGGAAGCAATCCGATGGGAAGTCTGCCCCATCCCTCATTAACTCTTTAGGAGGCCCTTCCCACCTACCAACCTAATGAGAATTCATTTCTGGCTAGAGGGTTGTTCTGATCTGAGCAACATTAACTCCAATATGGTACTAGTTCAGTGGAGGTTATTGCAACCATTCCAGGTTCCCTCCACCACCTTTTCATTAGAAATCATGGTCTCTCTTTCTTATCACATTCCCTCTCTTAGCAGTCTTGCAACACGTTTCCATTATCCATCAAGATAACATGATTTACATTCATCGACCTTTATACAAAGGTCCACGAAATTAAACATTCACACTTTGAGTTTTCCACAGTTCCTGGCCAATAAAGTTATATTTACAGGCTGGGGGAAACAAGGTGTTACAATTCCCTCCCCCTTAAAGGAATCATCGTCCTCAATGTTCTATCTACCAACATGAGTAAACAAAATCAGAAATGTCTGCCTCATGGCATATTTCATTTCCCACGTAGCCTCATCTAGGCCAAAGTGTTTCCATTGCACCTTGACCTGTGCAATGGTTCGATTCCTGAGTGATGTTTCTTTCTTGTCTAGTATGCATTGGGGTTATGGAAGGAATTCTCCCTCTGGTTCCACCTGGATAATAGACCAGTCAATTATATGATTATCATCATGTACATATTTTTTCAATAATGAAACATGAAAAACATTATGTTCCTTTACAGTGGGAGGAAGTGCTAGCCTATAGGCTACATGTCCCACTCTATCTAGGACTTAAAAGGGTCCACAATATCGAGGTGCCAACTTGGTACAGGCTCCCATACTCAACAAAATTTTCCGGGGTCTAACTCTGAGATAGACATGGTCTCCGACTTTGAACTCTCAGGGAGTTCTCTTTCTGTCGGCGTAACTTTTCTGTCGGTCCTGACCAATTTTCAGATTTTTCCTTATCTGCACTAATTGCTATTCCATTTCTTTCAGCATGCCGGGTCCAATTGTAATTCTATCCACTGGATTACTCCAACTGATTGGGATATTGCACTGTCTACCATAGAGGGATTCAAAGGGGCTCATCTTTAAGGATTCATGATAACCGTTGTTGTAGGAAAACTCTACCAATGGCAGGTAGTCTTCCCACTTCTTAGGCTGATGCATTACATGAATTCTTAGAATGTCCTCTACTATTTGGTTTACTCTTTCTGTTTGTCCATCAGTTTGAGGGTGATAGGCTATGCTGAACAACAATTTAGTCTTGAAACTAGCCATTAGGGATTTCCAAAAGTTTGAAGTGAATTTGGTATCTCTATCAAATACAATTTCCTTGGGCATGCCATGCAGTCTAAATATCTCCTTCATGAAGATGTTGGCAATATATATTGCCTTGAAAGTTGACTTGATAGGGATGAAATGGGTAGACTTAATCAGTTTTTCCACCATGACCATGATGGCATCATTTTGCTTGGTCAAATTTGATAATCTGGTGATGAAATCCATGGAGATGGTTTCCTATTTCCATTCTGGAATCGGTAGGGGCTGTAGAAATCCTGTTGGATGTCGCTGCTCTGCCTTAACTTGCTGGCATTATAGGCACTTAGATAAATAGTTAGCTATGTATTTCCTTAACCCAGGTCAATAGAACTGTTTCCTAGTGGTCGTGATCATCTTCTAATATCCCAAGTGACTAGTATATGGTCTCTTATACAGTTCATCCATTATGAACCTCTTCAAGTCATCACAGTTTGGAATATACAATCTATTTCTGTAAGTAATCAACCCTTTCTCAAGAATTTGGTAGCCTTTATACTTCATCCCTGTAGGCTCTTGCCTTAGGTATGAAGTCACGGTCTTAAAGAATGCATTTGTTTCTCATGCATTTCTAATTCTCTCCCTGACATCCATTTTGTAGGTGCTTACTGCTGCTAGATGAATCGTTTTTATACTTCTGCTAAGGGCATTGACCACCCTATTTTCCTTTTCTTTTATATATTTGATTTCAAAATCGAATTCACCTTAGTAGAGCCACCCACCTCGCTTTCCTGGCATTGAGTTTTGGTTGATCAAACATGTGTCTCAATCCACAATGATCTGTCATAAGCACAAATCTTCTACCCAGGAGGTAGTGTCTCCACATTTTTAAAGCATGTACTATGGTATCCAACTCTAGGTAATGGGTCACATAATTGATCTCATGCTCATTTAATTTCCGGGATGTATAGCATATTACATGTCCTTCTTGCATAAGGACTCCTCCAAGTCCTTCCTTACAGGCATTTGTACACACAAGGAAATCATCATCCGGGTCCAAAATATTTAGCACGGGTGCATGGGTCATGAGGTATTTTAGTTCCTGAAATATTTCTTCGCATTTTGATGTCCAAATGAATTTAACCCTCTTTTTATGAAGGGCAGTGATTGGACAACCAATCTTGGAAAACCCTTTTATGAATCTTCTATAGTATCCTGCTAAACTCATAAAGGAAATAATATCAGATACATCTTTCAGGGTAGGCCATTCTATAATGGATCTGATCTTGTCAGGGTCTATTGCCAACCCTTCCTTAGATATGACATGGCCTAAGTAATGGACTTGATTCTAGAAGAAATCACACTTGCTAAACTTAGCATAGATATGATTCTCCCTCAGTACTTGAAGTACGAGTCTAAAATGTTCTTCGTGCTCCTCCCTCATCCTGAAGGCTGTTTTGTGTATGTCTTCATCCTTAATCCGGACTTGATGGTAGCCAGATATTAGGTCAATCTTTGAGAAGATGGGTGCACCTCCCAATTGGTCAAACATGTCATTGATTCTTGGGAAGGGGTACTTGTTATTTATCGTTTCCTTATTGAGTTGTGTGTAATCTATGCACAGTCAGAGTGTGCCATATTTCTTTTTCACAAATAGGATGGGCACTCCCCATGAAGATACACTAGGTTGGATGTAGCCTTTGTCCATCATCTGCTTTAGCTATAGCTTGAGCTCAACGAGCTCTGGCGTGATCATTCTGTATGGCGTTCTAGATGTTGGTACCGCTCCCGGTGTAAGTTCTATTAAGAAGTCAATATCCCTTCTTGAAGGTAGACCTGGTACTTCTTCTCGGAATATGTCCTTGTATTCTCTTAATATGGGGGGATCCTCTAGGTTTGGTTTTTCATCTTCAACGGAGTCCAACACCTGTATTGCATATAAGGAACACCCTTTTCTGTAATACTTCTTCATTTGAAGGGCTGATATTTGTCTCACTAAGACAAGATTCTGAATCCCTTGGAGGGTCATCTTTCTCCCATCTTCATTTACACATTCTAAAGTTTTATGGTAACAATCCATTTTATCTTTATGAGCAGCTAACCAGTCCATACCAATCAACAAGTCATAATATCCCAAGGGAAGTATGTTAAGGGTCGCTTGGGTGGGAAATCCACCCATGATGAATTGACAAGCCGATATAGCCTCTGCCACCTTTCTTTTGGTCCTAGTGTCCAGTTGTACCAACCATAGTTTAACATGTCTAGTTGGTTGCAGTTTACACTTATCGATAGTCTGAGGGGATACATAAATCAAATTAGAACCTGAGTCAATTAAAATAGAAAGTGGATGGTTGGCGATCATACCTTCCTAATCCACTCTTGAAGCTTGATAGTCAGCTTGATTATTGTCCAGGGATGCATAGATTCGTGGCATGCTCCTAGCCACATCATTAACGGTGGTAGCTTCTTGGATATTGTAGACCCCCTTACTATTTTGTTGTTTGTGTGGGAAGTCCCTCAATCTATTATTTTCTCCACAACCCCATCATTTTAAGGGTTACTTCTTTAGGTTATTGGTCTTTGTTGGGACTGTCTAAAAAGGTTTATTTCCACTTTGAGAAGGGAAATTTTTCTGATATACACTTCTAGCTGGAAGGCTCCCCCTAGAGTCTTTTCCATAGTTCTTAAATCTTGAGGAGTTAAACCTTTTCTTTTGGAATCCCGAACTATTCTTTTTCTTCCAGTCCTCATGGGGTCTTGTCTCACTCCCAAAATATTCATAACAATACCTCACCTTCCGAATATCCTCTTCTAAGGTCCTTGGTTCATCGAATTCAATCCTGTCCCAGTAGGTCTGAGGTAACCCACTAATGAACTGCTGCATTTTTTCTTTTTCATCTTTTATGTAGGGTACATACCTTAGTAGTTCAAGGAATTTATTGACAAATTCCTCTATGGTGAGCTGTCCGAGCCTGAGTTCATAGAATTCTTTAGTTTTCCCAACCATGTATTTTTCTGACAGATACTGCTTTCTGAAGTATTTCTCAAACTGTTTCCATGACAATTCCTTCTCATGGACTCCTTTCACATTCCTAAGGTCTTCCCACCATATGGAATCCTTTCCATTCAAGTGGAAGATGGCTATTCGAGCCTTCAATTTTTCAAAGTAGTCATGGACTCTAAAATACTTATTTAAACCAAGAAGCCAACCTTCCGCCTCTTCTCCCTTCTTTATCTATCCGTCGAAAGAGGGTGGTTTGTCTTTCTTGAACTCTTCAGGACCACGGGTTTTGGAATGCTTCCGTTTCTTTCCTTTCTTCTGAGAATGCGAGTTGGCCCTGCTACTAGAAGACCTTTCGGAGTTATCAGCTTCCTTTCCAGAGGACTCTCTCGATGAGTGTCCCCTGCCTCTAGGTTGGACCTTCTTCGTGGTACTTCTCCCAGTGGGGTCACTTATGGAGTCATTTTTTTGGGTCTCAGGTGGAATCTGACCTCTCTTCTTGTGTCGTCGGTCCACATGAATGGTTGCGGGTTCATGTTGCAGTTGCCTCTGTATGTCAGATAAGCTCTGTAGCAAGACTGCGTTAATTTTTGTTAATTTCTCTTGCTCCTTTATTAGTCTCTCATTGTCAGCCTTGAAACTCTGTAGCTCAGACCTGAGACTTCTTACAGTTTCAGCTAGATCCAGAGGGGTTTCTACCACCCTCCTTTCATCAGATTCCTCGTCTCTATTGTGGGAGCCATCCCCCACTTCATGGAACATCATCATCCTTTAGTATTGGGGTCTTCCCGTGAGTCACTGACTTAATAATATTTTTAAATCAGAATTGTTAAGAAAGAGGTAAGGTAGGGTGTCACTCCTTGGAAAGTACCCATATAGAGTTATTTAATTGACTCGTCCATGAGCCCAAGTAGGCTAAGTGTTGTAACCATGCTCTGATACCATTTTGTAACACACCCATGATAGGAATAATAAAAGTTTCTTGTTTTCTCAAGGGACAGAACCCCAAAATTCCTACAGGGGCCTAGCACAGGCTAGCTCTTCCCTTATCCTCCTCCACATGACCACTACTCACGACCATAGGCTTAATTTAAACAATGCGTCATGTTTCATGAATTCATAACTTCCAATGCAAGGTGCCCTATCTCCTCCAACTCCTCCAAGTCCCAAAACCTGATTAGGGGCCTAGCAAGCACTAGCCCTGTCACCTATGATCACGGTGTGACCTTCCTCTAGGACTGGGTCCCAGCTCCCATATTTTTTGGGACTTTGTGATTAAGAGAATCACGGACAATTCTTCCTTCCTCTCCAAATCTCCGAATATCGAATATTTGACGGCTCCAAACCCTCTTCTAACCAATGACCCAGATTAATTCGATGATTTTCCTTCGCGACTTTGGGAAATTCTTCACTTCTGTTTTCCCGATGACCAAATCTTCGAAACCATGACCAAGATAAATTGACGGTTCACAGGTGTCTCTCTATCCAATGACCTAGATTCAATCGGTATTTTGCCACTCGCGAAGTTGGAAAACTCATCCAACTCCTCCTCCTTGGAATCCTGAAGTTCGAAGCTCCGAAATTCTTCCACTCTAAAGATCAACGGCTTTGAGCCTCCCACAAATCAATGGCACAGACCTTGCCGGGACTTCATGTCTCACAAAGTTGGAAAGGATGAGTGCCTCCATTCCCTGACTCCCAAAATACCAAAATTTCAAAGTGCCAGATCAATGGCCTTCAAATCCCCATTATCCGATGGCTGTAATTGAATCACGGTTTCGCAATTCAAGAATTCTAGAAACTCCTTCCTTTGACTTCCCTGAGTTGCGAGTCAGCGAAACGCTAATCTCCTGATACCTGTTTTCACAAAATGTATGGATCTTCACTACGTTTCCTTCTGAATCCAATGGTCCATAATGATTTCACGTTTTGTGAGTCCTTAAAAATCCGCTTGTTGACTCTTCTAATGTGTGAGTTAGCGAAATGCTAATCGCCCTCTACGTGTCCCTTCCGATGGATGGTTCCAATTTCTTTGGGTTTTTCAGGACTTTGAAGAGTCCACTCTCCCGCCTACATAAGGGTTAGCATCGACGGTCAAGGTAGTTCTCGATGGATCCTAGGCTCTACAGTCCCGATTCCATTGCTACTTGCGAAGACTGCAGGGGTTGAGGCGTTAGCACCTGCGCTCCTCCTCTAGATCCATTGGTCATGACAGGCCTGGGATAATTTCAAAAGGATCTCATCCATTCGTCTACCAAATGAAAGGATACTCCCTTTTGATAATTGGACTCGCTATCCTTTCTGAACTTAGGTAATGAAATTCAATCTCTCGGAGCTTCAAATTCTCACGACTCTGAAACCTTCGAGAGCTAACTCCTTCTTGCACAGGGTTTCTAGACTTGGATCACATGAACCTTCATATGGTTCTTGGGTAATTATCCCTAATCTTAGTTGGGTTTCTGGATAAAGTCTTGGGTACTTTTCAAAGTCCCTAGGCTACTGACCTGAATGAAGTGCCTTCCTAACTCACCGAGTTATGGGCTATGACACCGGGGCAGGGAAATATCATGGGTTTACCGTAGTAGTAGCCATACCAAGGAGCTTACTTTGACTCTGAGACATGAAGCAATTCCCTGGGGAAGGTTCCTTCAAGGGATTAAACCAGAACACCAAGAGAATCAGGTAGGTGGGATGATTCTCAGTGGGATAGACTCATGCTCCATACTTACTCATTTTATATAGAAACCAACTGTGGCATATAAGTATACACATCCATTCATTATTTCCAATCTAAATTTCCAAGAAATTATAGCATACAAAAACCATTTATGGGCGTATAAACATGAGCATGTATCCATAATATTCAATTCAAAATACAAGGCATAAAACACTTATTTGAGCCACTAGGTGTGATGCGACTACTGAGAGGGGTGCTCGTTTCCACCCAACCATAGGCTCAGTCACTCCAATGGATTTATCACTGGCCACTCTCGATCTTAGGTCATGATGCTTTAAGACTCCATCTCTTACTTCCAACTCATTGAAAGTTGGGGACGAAGGTTACTCTCCTTCTCCCAATATAGGAATAGATGAGGATGAAGGTTACTCTCCTTCTCCTGGCTCTGTCTCTATTCCTGATATCAGAACTCACTTTTCTCTTTCAATCCTTCTTTGTACCCGAGAGTTTCTGCTCTTGTCTCTGCATTCTTCGCAGGCTACCCCCCTGTCCACCACGCTGCCCTTCTTTTCCTCGGAAAGGTTGCATGTGGATCAAATCCCCCCATATGTGGTCAAGTCCAGAAGCCATACAATGGGTAGTCTACCCCATCCCTCATTAACTCTTGAGGAGGCCCTTCCCACCTACCAGCTTGACGGGAATTCATTTCTAGGCAGAGGGTTGTTCTGATCTGAGCAACATTAACTCCAGTATGGTACTAGTTCGGTTGAGGTTATTGCAACCATTCCGGGTTCCCTCCACCACCTTTTCATTAGAAATTAGGGTCTCTATTTCTTAGCACATCCCCTCTCTCAGCAGTCATGCAACACATTTCCATTATCCATCAAGATAACATGATTTATATTCATCAACCTTTATACAAAGGTCCACCAAATTACACATTCACACTTTGAGTTTGCCATAGTTCCTGGCCAATAAAGTTGTATTTACAGACTGAGGGAAACATGGTGTTACACCCTCATGCTTGAAAAAGGGTTAAACTTACACCTGAGAATACTCTTCTAGTGAACCAAAGTTCCTAGAGAATACCTTTATTCGTAAAATTAGTCATCCATACCTAACAAGGGGTAAACTACCGTCGAATAGATGTGCCTTCAAATTTGAGTTTGGCGAACGTGAAGGGCAACAAGATCGCTCGAAAATATTTTCATTTTTAGAGAGTCTGAAAAGGGCTTAAAGAAGACTTGAGGGGGATACTTTTCTTCATTAATCCAGATGAGATAAAAAATAATAAATATAGTCTTGTTGGATATTGCTTTTGAATTTCAAAGCGAGCTTGAAAGACAACAAAGTGTGCTCATTTGGGAGTCCCGAGGGTAAGTCCTAGAATTATGGTGCATCAAACGAATGGGGATTTATCTCGTAATCATGACATGAATAACAAGGAATCCCAAGCCTATAGTCATTACTGATAGCATGGATGCCAAAATGTAGCAAGGATATACCTAGAGCATCCATGTAAAGGTAGGCTCTACCACTTAATTACGACACTTCTATAGAAACAATGAAGGTTCTGTGTCGCACTTCGGTGGGGTCAATCCTATGGAAAAGAGAAAAAGAAAACAAGATGCAGAAAGTGGAAATGAAATCCTAACTTATATGCAAAAAGTTGGAAAAAATGACTTTTACCAAAGGATACCCAAAAAGTGACCCATCCCAAAAATTACCAAACCAAAAGAAAAAGAGTACCAAAATGACCAATAAGAAATTCAGAAGTGAAGTCGAGTGATCACCAAGCCAGGAAAAATGACAAAAGGGCCAAAAAGAGGGAAAAAGGGGCCAAAAATGTCTATAAATAGAAGTTGACAACTCATTTTTACCATTGCAATTTGTAAATCAACCAAAAGGTGAAAATACCCCTTTTCTAAAAGAGTAGATTCTAGGAGCTTCAGTGGGAGAAACAACCTTATGCTTGGACCAAGTAAGTACAAATCAGTCCCTCTTGCAATTCCATCAATCTTTTATGCTTTAATTTCATGTTTTGAGGGGGGCACACTCTTGTAAAAGGAGTGGCCCTGCATGTACGTAGGTTGTCCAAGGCCAGCCCATGTATGTACTCGGGTAGGAAATCACCAGCCCATGTACATACGCGAGTGTGTACAAAACAACCCGCGTACACCTTGGGAGACTTTGAAAAAAAAAATGCAGGTACTGAGTCTCCTCCATTTTTCCATGAAACATGATGTATTTTCACTAGAGGGAGAGGGAGTATGAGTACATTGATGTTTTGGTCAAAGAGGACCCTATAGCCATCGCTGCATTAAAACAATGTGGGCTATGGAAGCTCTTCTAGTGTCCGTTCATGAGGGCACAACCTAGGTTGCTCAATGCTCTTGTGGAGTATTGTCATCATGATGCAGAGGCCTTTATGCTAGAGGGTCAATCATTGACCCCAACCAAAGAGGACATATACTTATTGACTGGCCTCTTGAGGAGAGGGGAACTGATTAACTTGAGGATGTTTCCTCTAGGGCCTTTCAACATCAAGGATTACATTCAGATGTATTGTGAGGCCAACACTAAGAAGGTAGGTTCTTAGGTTCCCATCCACAAGATCACCAAACTATCTCTACGTGTGATCTTACTCTTTATTGGGAAGATTACTGGATCTGTTTCCCTTCACCAGGCCTCCCAAGCACACATGTATTGTGCCATTTAGTGTTTGGAGGCCAACATTTTTTACTGGAGTACGATCATGCTGATATGCACAAAGAGACAACTTACTGAGTGTCATCGATGTACTAACAAGAACTACTTGTTTGGTACCATTTTGTGCTCCTTCTTCTTTGAGAGGGTGCTTATTCTTAGTCCTAGAGAGACAGTATGGGGGCATGTAGCCTCCTTCTCAGCAGTGACCCGGTGGGCAGCATTGCTGCCTCGACAGGGTGGAGGGAGGACCATAGAGGCATTCAATGACAAATTCTTTGACTAGTGGGCGTGTTAGATCTTGGTGATTGAGGATTACCCATATGCTGGGATCAACTTCACCAGAGATCTAGACATGCTTGTACCTCCTGGTGAGGAGAGAGACGATATATGTAACATATTTTTTAAAAGTTATTTAATTTTTAATTTTTTCATATATATCCTTTTTATGCGCGTATAGAGTACTGAATCATGTATCTATTATGTACATATGTAGGGCCTGTGGGACCAACTCACTTTTCTAGGACTCGACGATGTCCTCGACTTGAAGCAAGACCAACAACAGCCAAAGGACCAACAACTGCAAGGGGACCTCCAACCAGAAAGGCTGAAAGAGTTTTGCGACGAGTGGAGTGCAACCTCACCGTGCTCACTTGTGTTGTACCTATGGCCGAGATCAAGATTATTCCCCCCTTCTATGCAGCCTCATGTAGTAGGGGTGCCTCAGACTTGGGTCCAGTTATTATGAAATTTAGCCAATGTCATTGTACACTATAGCAGGGCCAATATGCCTCAGACTTAGATAACATAGACCTTTGATGTGCCGAGGGAACTTTTGTATATGTATTTTTTGAGGGCATAATCCCGACAATGTATACTGAACACTTTTGAGGCTTTCATGCCCACCTATATACTCATGACACTATTTTTGGACACACACACACACACACACACACACATACACATATCTTCTATCTAATGGATGAAATTTTACAAATGTATTTACATGTGTATGTGTGTGATTTTATTTTATGTGTGTGCAACATGCCAATCTAAAATTTGATTAGATAGAGTATCTTTTAGATGATTAAATCTCCTAGGAACATGGATATACGTAATGTAATCGAAATATCATTCTAAGAGACGTACCCTAAGGAATCGTCGGTGCAAAGTAGGACTGTAAACACGATAAACCCCATTTAACTAGGACACAACCAACTGAGCATCTAGGTAGACCCAAATGTGAGAATTTCTATGTGACAAAGCATCACGAAGAAATTCTATCACTGCACTATATTTGAAAACATTGTTTATAGCGTCGCCTAGACAAATACCTCTAGAAGATAGCAACTGGCCTCCATGTGTGAAAATCACCTAAGCTGTGGAAGCAAGCCTCCGAGTGTGTCAGATAACACCATCCGCAAACCCAAAATAAACCTCTGATTCACTTGACATCTACCACAATGAAAAATAAGACATAAATGACTACACGTCCATTAAATTAAAAAGAAAAAATGTATAAGAAGCTATACATATATAGAAGAAGCCACCTAGGTAACCAACCTAAGTCTAGTACTTCTCGAGGTAGAGCCCATTTCTAGGCTCTGCCAAGGTATTTCCCTCAAAATAAACCAGATGATAAGCTCCCTTCTTCAAGACCTCTTTCACAATGAACTATCCAAACCACATGGGTTTGAACTTGCCTGCCCCCTGGGGGTCTTTGTCTTGATCATAGACCATGACAAGATCACCTTCGGAGAAAATATGTGGATGAACAGACCGATCGTACTAACACTTGACTCATTTCTTATGAACCTCATTGGATAAGGATGCATCATGACGCTGCTCATCAAGATTCTCGAGATATATAAGGCATTCCTCAAGTGGTGAAGTGTTTGACAATAATTCCACTGCCAACTTTAAATAAATAAACTAACACTCAATAGGTAAAACGACTTCCAGCCCGTATACGAGTTGAAAAAGTGAAAAACTAGTGGCAGTCTTCACAGATGTTCGGTGGGCCCACAATGCTGAATATAACATCAAATGCCAATTTGACTTGGTATAATTGATCATCCACTGAAGAATAGTCTTGAGAGACTTATTCACAGCTTCAACCTAACCATTCACTTGTGGGTAATAAGGTGATGAATGTTCCTGTTTGAACCTGATCTTTGACATTAACTCAACCATCATTTTGTTTTGGAAGTGACTGCCATGGTTAGTGACAATCTCTTTCGGGATACAGAACCTTGCTACTATCTGATTAAATATGAAAAGAGTTGTAGTTTCTCCATCATTACTAAATGTTGGCATAGATTTTACCCACTTTGTGAAGTAGTCTTCTACTATGATGATATAACGATGCCCCCTAGTTGAGGTCGGGTGACATGTAGTAAAGTCAATACCCCACTTGATGGAGGGACCAACAACAATGACTAGAAACATAGGAGCAGGATGTGCCTGCATCTTTTGACAGAATATCTGGCACGGGTGGCACTTCTTGACCACCTCAACACAATCCTTGATTAACAAGGGCCATAAGTAACCTGCACGTAGAATATTTTGGGCTATTTCCAACCCAAAAAAATGACCGCCACATGCTCCAGTGTGACAACCGTTCAAAACGAGCTCTGCTTCTTCATGGATAAGGCATCACCGAAGAATGCAATCCACGCCTCAATGATACAAAGTGTCATCGAGTATAATATAGTTTCGTTCCTAATGTCAAATTCATCTATGCTCATCGCGGGAAGCAGAAGAGGGGAACTTCAAAGTCTGGAGACACACAAGTATATCTCCATACTAGGGGTTCAAAGATGCAATTAGAAAAATATATCACTTAATAGGCGACTCTTTGGGCATGAGATCACTAGACTTGACCGAGAGTTCCAAAATGAGTTCGACAAAGACCAATGACTTTTTGGATTTCACAGAAACAAAATCCAAGTCAAATTCCTATAAGATGAATATCCATCTACTATTTTTTCTGCCAATGACTCGTCGTGTTAACA